>MU159847.1:91068-111573 GCA_015888305.1 Antheraea pernyi | reverse complement strand
TTTTTATTATATGTATAGATATATTATTATTTCATTGATACAATTAATCCATTTATATTTGCACGTCCTCCGTCACTTACATGTTACTTATTCGGAGAGGCTTGACACCGTTGCCTTGTCTTTATAACCCCGTGTCTTTTTAATTAATATCGGCTCTTGACCTCGCAAGTTTTTACGGCGCTATCCGAACGAATATGTGCTAATAATATCAATGACTGAATTTAGTTGTTCATTACTTAGCTCTTCTATGCAAACGACCCTCTATATTATAATATTATAAAGAGGTAAAGCTTGTGAGTTTGTGACGTTGTGGGGGTAATCGCAGGAACTACTGGTCCGATTTGAAAAATTGTTCAGTGTTATATAGCTAATTTATCGAGGAAGGTTATAGGCTATATATCATCACGCTACGAATAATAGGAGCGGAACACCAATGAAGAATGTTTCAAAATCGTAGTTTTTTTCCTCTTGCGATAGAATTAGCCCAAAGTAGGTATTCCACGCGAACGGAGTCGCGGGCAGAGGCCAGTACTAAATAAACAACGAAATAGCTAAGTAACTAATGTATCGAACTGCACCTAAATTGATGTAATTGAAACAGGCCTCATACATTGTCGAGGCTTTCAATTGCGCTTTGTTCATTAACGGCACGTTTAAATCGCTGTTGTTTTTGGTAAAACGTTTCAGCTGAGGGGTGGGGGTGTGACGCACGCACCAGAGAGGCGGGGGTGCGTCTGTAGCGTCAGTTATGACGTCACAAAAAGCTCTACGGTTACTGTGTCGTAGCCTTCTTCCGGACTCCCCTTAGATGTTTTTCATAAATGAATTACTTTTTATGGCAAAACATCGACTTCCTCGAGATTTTATTATTATTATTTCACGTTCTACGTATTGTTTTCTTTGTAGTTAGATAATATTATTTATCAATGTAGCATTATATGTGTGGTACATTTTGTAATAACATATAACTATGTATTGTAGCGAGAGCAACTAATCAGAATTATTAATGACGGTATGAATATTGGATTTTAATTTTGTACATTATTAATTTCGAATCGATTTTCATATACAGTCCGTGGTACACAAATTAAATGGAGAGGCAAATCAAGTATTAACAGAAAGACAAGTCGTATTGTTGCACCTCTATACTACATTTCGCGCATCTTATACTGAACGAGTGTTCATATAACATATACATATGCTTAACAATGTATTCATAACATCATCATCAGCCTGTAACAGACCCACTGCAGGGCCATAGGCCTCTTCCCGAAGGAAGGTACGGGGATAATCACCACGTCATCCCACAACGTATTGGCGATTTCAAACTCTGAGAAAGTCTACATATAGTAGTACTACAAGAATATTTCTCAGGTTCAGGTTTCCTCACGTTGTTTTCCTTCACCGTCAGCCGATAGTGTTACCAATTTAAATTAGTAAATGTACGCGGATTCCGAAAAATTTGTTGGTACATACTGAGGTTCGAACTTGCGGACATTGAAATTATATTCCACCGGTCAAACCACTAGACCAGCATGAATTGTATGTATGTATTCATGTACTGTAAATAATATACATAGATATGAACGAAGTATACGCATAGTTTCAGCATTATATGGGATGCGTTTATTTGCCCAATATTGCCTGTTGTACGCATTCCATGACAATTTTTTAAACTCTTTTTTAACGTTTTAAATTAGTTTTTAAACTTGAGTAGTGCTTCTCTTTGCGGACAATTTATGAAATGTAATTTCTTATGACACGGTAAGGAAAAAATGCGTTACGAATTACGTGTCAAACGTAATGTAGGTATGTATTTGTTTGTGTATGTGCAAGAGTCTGTCTGGGTCCATTAGTATACCAGAATAGGTAAATATATAATCAAGTATTTATACTAAGGGACTTCGTATAGTATAAAGTTTATGAGCATTGTCATATATACATTTTAATACATATAAGCCAAAGAAATTTCTCTTCTTCCACATGTACATGCTGATACACGCACTGTTTTTTGTTTAACTACATTACTATTATTTAAACACTAGCTGTATCCGCAGCTCCGCACGCGTTTTTTAAATTGTATTAATGAAATATAAAATTGTAAGACCATGTCATCATAGGCCTTTCATCTGTAACAGATGATTTAATAAGACCATGTCATCATAGGCTTTTCATCTGTAACAGATGATTTAAGTAGCATTCTGGCGGCACTTTCGTAAATGGCTGACAAGACCGATCCGGGAACGAATCACTCGGCCGCAAATTCGGCAAGTATGTACATCTGTACCCCCAGGTGGACGGGGGTAGGAGGCCTGCTCGTACAATTATAGAAATGCTCTTTTTAAAAACAATTGTAAGTCCGACATGCACGCCACTTACAATAACACGTGACGTATACATTAGATATATAAATACTAACAGTGTGTCAAATGAGGTTTATCATCGGCAACGTTTTGGAACCTTAACCCACCATATTAACTACCTCAGTGCTCACTTAGGCAGTAGAAGGAACTAATGAAAAAATTACTTAAAGATTGATAATGATATAATATGCCCATATTGTCAATAAGTAACTCGTTTATGGTCTAATATCTTATTAGAAAGACCCCTTCTATATTTAAACTTACTATTAATAATTATAATGTTGAATTGTAAACAATGAATGAGCTGACGTCTTGAAATCTTGCATAAGAAGTATAAATCGACATATTTACAGTGATCAACATATTGCTACATGCAACACTTGCTTCATTTGCCAAATTTCGTGCGGACATAGTCTTACTTCTTATAAGATCAGATATCTGCCAGTGAAAGCCCCGTGAAAATCAGTCAAACCGTTTTGGAGATAGTACTGTGGGCGATGCCACAGTTAACAGTTGGTCTAAATTAAAATAGAATTAAATTACTTTTTGTAATGCCCGCTATCGGCCGGTGAAAGTCTCGTAAAATCGGTCGAACCGTTTTGGAAATAGTACTGCGGGCGAAGCCACGGTTAAGAGGTAGTCTAATTAAGAGTAGCCTAAGTAACCCGCTGTAATTTCAGCTATCTGCCAATGAAATTCCTGTGAAAATCATTCCAGCCGTTTCGGAGATTACTTGGAATAAACAGACAGACAGACCGACAAAAATTTTAAAAATTGCATTTTTGGTATCTGAAAAAAATATATTTTGATATTACATACAGACACTTCATTTTTATTATATGTATATATATCGATTTATTTGAATAGGTACATAAACCAAAGAACTATTGTATGGCACCCGCTAACAGAACCTCGAAATTCAATCAACTTAAAAGGTGGTTACGACGCGACGTTGGGATCGCCACGCGCAGTATGCAAGTAATATCCATTACTCAACCAAACTAAGACCGAATGCGCCCGTAAAAGCGTGACCGCAAGCACGGAACGTGTATTGTGCATTTATTTTCATATCTACATATTGGTTGCTCTTTTTCCAAGATCGTCATTTATTTTACAACCTGCTGCTTTTATTTTTTTTTAGTAACCAATCTTCCAGGTTAGTACTGCCTTTGTCGAGTAGGTAATAATATTACGCGTGTCTTGCGATAATTTTAATGTTCTAACAAGATGTTGGCCCCTTGATAGAACTTACTATGGAGTTTTTGTGGCAATTCATACTCCGTGGTATTATTTTACATCCACATCACTTGTACATAATAACCGAGCTATATCACGTAAAATGCTACCAATATTATAAGATACAGTAATACCCCGACTTACGCGAATTCGACTTACACGGCAATCGCTCGGACCCACCTATCGCGTAAGTCCGGGTTATTACTGTATAGAGAGGTCAAATAACATACGATTGTGAATAAAATGCATGACAGATTAAGATCCCGCCAAAAACTCTAAATCTGCTGCTTTCAGTGACATAAAGAATTGCATCTATAAAGTTGAATTTTTCGTTGTTTTTTATATATATGTATATCATAGGAGGCAAACGAACAGGCGGGTCACCTGATGTTATATGATCACCGCCGGCCATAGACACTAGCAACACCAGGAGAGTTGCAAGTGCGTTGCCAGCCTGTGTTTGGGGGGAGGGTGTGGGGGAAGGGGAGGAGAGGTGGGCCTCCGGAGTTCTCACTGACCAAACGAAACGCAACAATGCAAGCACTGTTACTTCAAGTCGGTGTTTCTGTGAGTCGGGTGGTAGTACACCGGGCGAGCCGACCCATTCATGCTGAAACCAGTAATAGCTTCAGCGTGGCTCTACCAACTACAAACTTTTTTTTTCACGAGCCACGCTGAAGCTATTTTGGTTTCAGGAAGAATGAGTCGGCTCGCTCGGGGTAGTACCACTCTCTCACAGAAAACCGACGTGAAGTAACAGTGCTTGCATTGTTGCGCTTCGTTCGGTCAGTGAGAGCGACGGTTACCCACCTACCCTCCCACTCCCCTCCTCTCTCCAACCCCTCCCCATACCCCACTCCCCCTCCCCCAAACAGGTTGGCAACGCACTTGCGACTCCCTTGGTGTTGCAAGTCTCTATGGACGGTGGTGATCACTTAACATCAGGTGGCCCACATATTTGTTTACCTCCAATGATATTTAAAAAAAAAGATTAAAGGAACGCTGTGTACATTTCATACAAAGAATATGTACTTAGACAAGTATCTTTATTTATAGGTTATAATAAAATAGATAGCATAAAAACCTTAGCCAAGAAAAAAAACACGTAGTTGTGCCAATTTTCACGATGATAGTTCGCGATGATTCATCAACAGCGTTCGAGTTTATCGATCTCAGTTATACCAAGATACATTTTTATGTATACCTATATATATATATATATAAATATATATAGATGCGTAGATAATAGATGACTATTTATTATACTGTTACCATGTCTACTCCTCGCAAATTGCTAGAGTTATTATTCCTCCCACCCTCAACACAGGCTGGCAACGTACTTGCGACTCCCCTGGTGTTGCAAGTGTCTATGGACGGTGGTGATCACTTAAAATCAAATGACCCACCTGTTCGTTTGCATCATATGATATAAAAAAAACCTTAATAACTCTAGCAATTTGCGAGGAGTAGACATGGTAACAGTATAATAAGTGGCTCTACCACCTACAAAAGGTGTATTTCTTTCTCATTCATAGATAGTTTGTAATATTTGAACATGTAGTTCTATACCCCTCGAGTATCATTATTTTATGGAGACTGGATGAAACACGTTAGTTTATTTTGTTGCGGAGATTTTAATCAAATATTTGAAAAATCTTTTTGTCACTATATAAAACAACCCGGTTTCTTATTGCGCTCCCTGAACCAATATAGGCTTCTTTCAACCATGTTTTATAAATATATTTTATTACAATAATGATTGTAGTAAAAATATTTTTTATAGTCAGTCTCTTTAAAAATGGTGAAAATTAAATATATCTTCTCCTAAACACTTATACCATAAGAAGTGCTAAACTTATTTATATTTAATTTTGATTTAATACTATAATTGTTAAAAAAAATATCCTTATTATTGAATTAATTACCCAATTATAATGTTAGTGTATATTTTGTTACACTAATCACGTATAGGGTCGATGCAGTCAGGATTGCCAATAAACACCAAGTAGATACTGTCACTATTCATTTGGCCAGAGCTTCGCCTTACAATAACTTCCACATAGGAGTGCGCCCAGATCAGCGACATCTTGCCCTTTATATGCCACCAATGTAGTCTCACACCGGAGAACAGCCGATAACTTCCACCAATAGCGTTCGAGGTCATTAGTATCATCCCGATAAAGTCAGTAGCGCGGTATCGCAGGTCAATAGTAGTTCCCCGGGTGGCGTTGTAGTCTCGCCTCTCGGGTGTGTCACGGTACCGGACGTAGACGGTAACAATTTAATAATTAAAAATAATTTCCATTGCCTTGACATTCGCCCTTCTGAAATCTATTAAAACTTCGAAGAATTCGATTCATACTCATAATTATGTTGAGGAGGCCTATTCAAAAGGCTATTCTTTTACAAGAAGGGTGATAAAATTTATGTTTTTTAAATGAACTTAACAAAATTTGACGTCGTTTTTGCTAGGATCTCTCCCGCTGCTTCGTTAACAGTAAATTGTTTGCCCAATTAAAAGTTCGTAAAACAAACATCGCTCGACGAAACAAGCCAACGACGGTTCTGATCTACGTTTATACGTGTATCTCAATTCTTTCGTATCTTGTAAAAATTTCACAGCGAAGAATTGTGAGTAAAGGTTATTACACTGTTATAAAATTAATATTGATACTTGATATGTTTTATTCAATACTGAAAGCTTAGGAAAAAAGTGTTTGTGGACTTATGTGCACGCGTTAGAAGTTATACTTCTTTGGCGTAACAAGGTATAAATCTTTTCAAAAATTGTATCTTTCACTTTATTCTACGTTAGTAAAAAAAATTATACTAATAATAGAAAAAGTTGACTATAGCTAACTTCAGGGCGTGACGGTGTGCGCGCGAATCGTAAAAATCTACTCTCATCATTTTTCCTCGACGCACCAAAAGAAGTATAACCTCAAAAACTCCGAATTGGTTTAAATGATATTCAAAAAAAGATTCTATATTCGTTTCTGGGTCTTATAAAACAGAAAGTGTTGTGTTCGAAAATATAGATGTCAAAGTGTCTTAATAAATCATTATCTCAACTAGTATTATAAATGCGAATGTGAGTTTGTTTGTTTGTTACGCCTTAACCGCTTAACCAATCGTCATGAAATTTTGCATAGACATCATCAGGGGTACAAAAAAGGATATAGGGTACCATTTGTCAAAAAAAAAATGACCCCGAGGGGTGTATTACCTCTATATTAACGAGAATGGCGCCGCGGGCAAAAGCTATAGCAATATAAAGGAGTCACGTAAATACACTATTAGTCTTTATAAATAGGTTCCCTTAAGAAGCAAAATTTTCTTTTAAAGAAAAATAATATTAAATAAGAAAGGGTTACTTTCACTTTACCTTCGGGTTCATATGAACGGTACGGATTACTATCGCTCTCCAAGGACACTTTATTTACCACATCCACATACTTTATTTACTGCATCTACATTTTTCGCCTTTGGGAGTAGGCTCTGTGTAGTGTTTACTTAGTGTTTTACTGAAATATTTGTGGATATATATATTTTTTTAGTGTCATAACTGGTAAACGAACTTGTGGGTTACCTGATGTTAAGTGATCACCACCATCCATAGCCACTAACAACACCAGGGGAGTCGCAAGTGCGTTGCCAGCCTGTGTATGGGGGAGAGGTAGGGCGAAAGGAGAAAAGGGAAGAGAAAGATGGAAAGGTGGTGGGCCTCCGGCGCTCTCACTGACCGAACGAAACGCAACAATGCAAGCACTGTTCACGTCGGATTTCTGTGAGAGAGTGGTACTGCCCCGGCCGAGCCGACCCATTCATGCTGACACCAGTAATAACTTCAGCGTGGCTCTACCACTACTGCTATTTTATAAGTTAATGTTAGTTTAGTGTATTGCCACAGTGACTCGATAGGTAACGAGAGTAAGAGGAGTAAGTAACTGGTAGTCCAGTGCAGCTACCAGAACCAACCGACAGAGAGTTGCAATTTCATATTATACCAATGTTATAGTCTTAAAGACTTTTCCAATAAGGAAAACACACTGTTCGGCTGCACACCACATCATTGTATGCGGGAACGAATATCACCTACAACTGTAGGTATTGAATATATATGCAAGTATATAATCTTAATGTCGAATATACTCACTTTAAATAAATATGTACAGTTTGTGATAAGAGTTAACGAATTCATTATTAGTAGCAATGATTGAGCTAAACAGATTTTATCTAATATACGGCCCCTCCTTTCTATATGAAAGAAGGTTACTGAGGATGCAACTGTAAACTTGCATGTGTATTTCTTTCTCATTCATAGATAGTTTGTAATATTTGAACATGTAGTTCTATACCCCTCGAGTATCATTATTTTATGGAGACTGGATGAAACACGTTAGTTTATTTTGTTGCGGAGATTTTAATCAAATATTTGAAAAATCTTTTTGTCACTATATAAAACAACCCGGTTTCTTATTGCGCTCCCTGAACCAATATAGGCTTCTTTCAACCATGTTTTATAAATATATTTTATTACAATAATGATTCTAGTAAAAATATTTTTTATAGTCAGTCTCTTTAAAAATGGTGAAAATTAAATATATCTTCTCCTAAACACTTATACCATAAGAAGTGCTAAACTTATTTATATTTAATTTTGATTTAATACTATAATTGTTAAAAAAAATATCCTTATTATTGAATTAATTACCCAATTATAATGTTAGTGTATATTTTGTTACACTAATCACGTATAGGGTCGATGCAGTCAGGATTGCCAATAAACACCATTTATTGCGCTCCCTGAACCAATATAGGCTTCTTTCAACCATGTTTTATAAATATATTTTATTACAATAATGATTCTAGTAAAAATATTTTTTATAGTCAGTCTCTTTAAAAATGGTGAAAATTAAATATATCTTCTCCTAAACACTTATACCATAAGAAGTGCTAAACTTATTTATATTTAATTTTGATTTAATACTATAATTGTTAAAAAAAATCCTTATTATTGAATTAATTACTCAATTATAATGTTAGTGTATCGGTAACAATTTAATAATTAAAAATAATTTCCATTGCCTTGACATTCGCCCTTCTGAAATCTATTAAAACTTCGAAGAATTCGATTCATACTCATAATTATGTTGAGGAGGCCTATTCAAAAGGCTATTCTTTTACAAGAAGGGTGATAAAATTTATGTTTTTTAAATGAACTTAACAAAATTTGACGTCGTTTTTGCTAGGATCTCTCCCGCTGCTTCGTTAACAGTAAATTGTTTGCCCAATTAAAAGTTCGTAAAACAAACATCGCTCGACGAAACAAGCCAACGACGGTTCTGATCTACGTTTATACGTGTATCTCAATTCTTTCGTATCTTGTAAAAATTTCACAGCGAAGAATTGTGAGTAAAGGTTATTACACTGTTATAAAATTAATATTGATACTTGATATGTTTTATTCAATACTGAAAGCTTAGGAAAAAAGTGTTTGTGGACTTATGTGCACGCGTTAGAAGTTATACTTCTTTGGCGTAACAAGGTATAAATCTTTTCAAAAATTGTATCTTTCACTTTATTCTACGTTAGTAAAAAAAATTATACTAACAATAGAAAAAGTTGACTATAGATAACTTCAGGGCGTGACGGTGTGCGCGCGAATCGTAAAAATCTACTCTCATCATTTTTCCTCGACGCACCAAAAGAAGTATAACCTCAAAAACTCCGAATTGGTTTAAATGATATTCAAAAAAAGATTCTATATTCGTTTCTGGGTCTTATAAAACAGAAAGTGTTGTGTTCGAAAATATAGATGTCAAAGTGTCTTAATAAATCATTATCTCAACTAGTATTATAAATGCGAATGTGAGTTTGTTTGTTTGTTACGCCTTAACCGCTTAACCGATCGTCATGAAATTTTGCATAGACATCATCAGGGGTACAAAAAAGGATATAGGGTACCATTTGTCAAAAAAAAAATGACCCCGAGGGGTGTATTACCTCTATATTAACGAGAATGGCGCCGCGGGCAAAAGCTATAGCAATATAAAGGAGTCACGTAAATACACTATTAGTCTTTATAAATAGGTTCCCTTAAGAAGCAAAATTTTCTTTTAAAGAAAAATAATATTAAATAAGAAAGGGTTACTTTCACTTTACCTTCGAGTTCATATGAACGGTACGGATTACTATCGCTCTCCAAGGACACTTTATTTACCACATCCACATACTTTATTTACTGCATCTACATTTTTCGCCTTTGGGAGTAGGCTCTGCCACAAATTTTTCAGTAAAACACTAAGTAAACACTACACAGAGCCTACTCCCAAATGCGAAAAATGTAGATGCAGTAAATAAAGTATGTGGATGTTTTCTGTGAGAGAGTGGTACTGCCCCGGCCGAGCCGACCCATTCATGCTGACACCAGTAATAACTTCAGCGTGGCTCTACCACTACTGCTATTTTATAAGTTAATGTTAGTTTAGTGTATTGCCACAGTGACTCGATAGGTAACGAGAGTAAGAGGAGTAAGTAACTGGTAGTCCAGTGCAGCTACCAGAACCAACCGACAGAGAGTTGCAATTTCATATTATACCAATGTTATAGTCTTAAAGACTTTTCCAATAAGGAAAACACACTGTTCGGCTGCACACCACATCATTGTATGCGGGAACGAATATCACCTACAACTGTAGGTATTGAATATATATGCAAGTATATAATCTTAATGTCGAATATACTCACTTTAAATAAATATGTACAGTTTGTGATAAGAGTTAACGAATTCATTATTAGTAGCAATGATTGAGCTAAACAGATTTTATCTAATATACGGCCCCTCCTTTCTATATGAAAGAAGGTTACTGAGGATGCAACTGTAAACTTGCATTAACCTCGTAAGGCCTAATGACCTCATATGAGGACATAATAGGGTTTTACTTAACAGCCCAAACCTTTATTTATTGTATTTTCAATTATCGCCCATTGACCTCACCCGAGGACATATTCAAATTTGGCACATAAAATATCAAAACCACGCGAAATCATCCGATGTTTTTGCTTGAAAGCCATTGGCTGATATGGACGCGTTGATTTTGACAGTTGAGTGTGCGAAAGTCAGTTCACTGGTTTAAATATTACTCGTGAAGTTATCAAGATGGTGAGGCGACGCAATTTGAGTAAGTTTAATCCTTATTTATTTCTTTGATTGTTTCACAAAACAATATGTTAAATGCTAATTTAGATGAATAAAAGGATGTAGTATTGTTTTCTAATAATATTTTACAAAGAACATTACTTTAAAATGCATAGAAATTTGAAAATATTTTTATGTGATCAGGTGATGACATCCGATATTACTTATAATTTTTGCTTCCTTTTATTTGGTATCATGTGATCACATTGGGTCGTTTTGATATTATAGTAAATCAATAGGAATTTTATTTTTTAACTATAATTTTCTTAAATTAACACATCATTTCGTTATTTTAAAGTCATATGTAACAATTTTGTCTTGTATGTAGTATTTAAGTAGAATATAATGGTTTAAAAACTATAATATCTATTTATTTTCATATGCACGCGATATAATTAGCTGTTTGGAGGGCTCTGACGTCGACTTAAACCTCAGCAATGACGATAATCCAGCTTATAGTCCAAAAAAAGAATCTCATATAATGAGTGAATCAGAATGAGAAAAATGTAACGGATCAGATGAATCTGAATTAGAAAATCCTCACTCAGCTATTAGCGGCCAGCCTCGCGGAAGAATAACAAGAGGTTGAGACAGTAATAGAGTCAGAGGCAAAGGAAGGCAGAGTTTGTCGACGTTGCGTCCATCAAGTAGTGGTTCTGAAGGTAATAACGAGTGGGTAGGAAAAGACTTCTCCGAGGAGTCATTTGAAATTACAGTGCCCTCTTATATCCCAAACTGTAGAATGTACTAATCGAACGTCAATTGCATTATGTGGGCGATCACTGAATTTGGACAAAAAAGGTACAGACAAAAGATATATTTACATAGGTATAACATTTGTAATGACGACGCTGCACTATCCTTGGCTTTGAATGTACTGGGAGGATAAATGGCGTGAACCTATAAAGTAGATCACATGTAACGAAACAGATTCTCACTTTTAAGGAAAATTCATAAAATTAGTGTTTGATAATCAATCATATTAAAGATGATATTCGTAATAATGACAGGTTGTGGAAAATGCAGCCATTAATAGACCGAATTCAGGAAGGTTGCAGACGCCAAGAGAAGGAAAAGCGTTTATCCATTGTTGAGATGATTATTTTAATTTTACAGGATCATGTGGAATAAAACAATTCTGCTCTTGGAAGCCAAATCTTGTGGTATTAAAGGCGTTCGTTTTGGCTAATTCTAATGATCTCGTAACAGATTTTGACATTTACCATGGCGATACAACCTATTGCAAATTAAAGGATTCTATTTTTGGATTAGGTGAAAAAGTCGTGTTGACTTTGGCTGATTCCTTAGTACCGGGCCATAATTTATATTTTGATCGATAATTCACATCATCGAAATGTGTTAAAGAGCTCCTTATGAGAGGATTTACGTCTACTGATACTATCCAAAAAAATTGAGTCCCAATGTAAAGACTGTAATGCTCGACTACAAAGTATTAACAAAACGTGGCAGGGGCGTTCATACAGTTGATATTATCAATTAAATAATGCCAGAGATTGTCAATTAATAATTAAGACTGATTTGTTATCATAAAAGTAAGAAATAAAGCTTTTAAAATATGTAAGAATTTTGTTTCTATTAAATCAGTCTATTTAGAATAGCTGAATCAAGTCCCAATGTGCTCATATGATCACAAATAAAAATATGTATAAATTAGAATTACGACTCAATGTGATCAAGTGGGAACAAAAAAATACCAGGATTTATGCAATGAAATCTATTGCTTATAATATATTCAATATGTAAAAAAAATATCAAGTGTAGTTATAACTCTATTACATTTTTATTCACTATTTTTGTTCTGGGCTGAAGCTATTAAGATGAGTATGTGCTTATGTGAGGACAATGGGATGTAACATCACTAAGGTAATTTTAACACTGGGCCTTAGGAGGTTAACTTGTGAGGCTTAGGAAAGAACGAAGATAAACGTAGGTAACAGTTAAATTGGACCTTTATTATTATAATGCTAATGTTAGTTGGACTTCTTTCTCTCTATTTAGAATAGCTGAATCAAGTCCCAATGTGCTCATATGATCACAAATAAAAATATGTATAAATTAGAATTACGACTCAATGTGATCAAGTGGGAACAAAAAAATACCAGGATTTATGCAATGAAATCTATTGCTTATAATATATTCAATATGTAAAAAAAATATCAAGTGTAGTTATAACTCTATTACATTTTTATTCACTATTTTTGTTCTGGGCTGAAGCTATTAAGATGAGTATGTGCTTATGTGAGGACAATGGGATGTAACATCACTAAGGTAATTTTAACACTGGGCCTTAGGAGGTTAACTTGTGAGGCTTAGGAAAGAACGAAGATAAACGTAGGTAACAGTTAAATTGGACCTTTATTATTATAATGCTAATGTTAGTTGGACTTCTTTCTCATAAAGTTGACCATGAAGCCTTGTTTAGTCACGTCATTTAATGAGGCCAAATTACGTTCATTCATCTTGCATACATACTAAAGAACTCCTTATATTATACTGTAGCAGTAGCATTTTGTAATAATCAACACAGTTCCATGGAAAAAATTTCATAGGATTCGGCTCAGCCTGTGTCGTCGCAACTGGTGAAGGAAGCTCAGCTACATATGAGCTTATCGCAAAAATACAAGCACTGTTACTTCACGTCGGTTTTCTGTGAGAGGGTAGTGCTACCTCGGGCGAGCCGACCCATTCATGCTGAAACCAGTAATAGCTTTAGCGTGACTCTACCACCTTCAAATATATATGTAAGTATATAATCTTAAACAAATATAGCTGAGATGTGTTATCTCGACTTCTTTTGTGTCAAATATATTCACTTTAAATAAATATGTACAATTTGTGATAAGAGTTAACGAATTCATTATCAGTAGCGATGATTGAGCTAAACAGATTTTGTCTAATATACGGCCCCTCCTTACTACATGAAAGAAGGTTACTGAGGATGCAACTTTAAACTTGCATTAACTTGCGAGGCTTAGGAAAGAACGCCAAATAAATGAAGGTGACAGTTAAATTGCACCTTTATTATTATAATGCTAATGTTAGTTGGACTTCTTTCTCATAAAGTTGACCATGAAGCCTTGTTTAGTTACGTCATTTAATGAAGCCAAATTGCGTTCATCCATCTTGCGTATGAATAAAGAACTCCTTATATTATACTGGAGCAGTAGCATTTGGTAATAATCAACATAGTTCCATAGAAAATATTTGATAGGATTCGGCTGAGCATGTCTTGTCGCAACTGGTGGAAGAAGCTCACCTACATACGAGCTTAAGTTTTAAAAGGTTTTGGTATTTTTCAAAGACTCCGACTGTATTTGTTTCCAGATGATAGCATCTCTGCCAATCTATAAAAAAATCCTTCAGAGTTAGTCTACCTTAAGCGCTATTATGTCTTTTTTATATAGTCCATAACAATAATGTAAGTTGTTGTCATAAACATAAAAATAGTTAATAACTCTACTACAATGAAAATAAATGTTTTACTACATATGAATTAAATAAATTTTCCTATTAAAAAGTTGTCACGCAAAATCGCAATTTTCGCCACTTTCCTCCGCATACAATGTTATTGTGTTAAATGTACATATTACTGCCCTTAATAACTGTTAAACTACACGCATATACATATTTACGTATAATATATTACAGTTCAGAGTTACATTAGTAAATATGCTATAACTTTGTTCTACAGAACTAATTACACAATTATTTATAATAAATTACTAGATTATGAATAATTAATATTGTTTATTTCCATTTCTGTTTGCAATTTAATTGATTTAAAAAATACTTTTAATGTCTATTAATTGTTAGAGGTAGATTAAGTTTTTTTTTTAAATATCTTAGGAGGCACACGAACAGATGGGTCAACTGATGTAAGCGATCACCACCGTCCATAGACACTTGCAACACTAAGGTAGTCGCAAGTGCGTTGCCAACCTGCGGTGAGGGGGGGGGGGACAATGCAAGCACTGTTAGGTGACAGTTAAATTGCACCTTTATTATTATAATGCTAATGTTAGTTGGACTTCTTTCTCATAAAGTTGACCATGAAGCCTTGTTTAGTTACGTCATTTAATGAAGCCAAATTGCGTTCATCCATCTTGCGTATGAATAAAGAACTCCTTATATTATACTGGAGCAGTAGCATTTGGTAATAATCAACATAGTTCCATAGAAAATATTTGATAGGATTCGGCTGAGCATGTCTTGTCGCAACTGGTGGAAGAAGCTCACCTACATACGAGCTTAAGTTTTAAAAGGTTTTGGTATTTTTCAAAGACTCCGACTGTATTTGTTTCCAGATGATAGCATCTCTGCCAATCTATAAAAAAATCCTTCAGAGTTAGTCTACCTTAAGCGCTATTATGTCTTTTTTATATAGTCCATAACAATAATGTAAGTTGTTGTCATAAACATAAAAATAGTTAATAACTCTACTACAATGAAAATAAATGTTTTACTACATATGAATTAAATAAATTTTCCTATTAAAAAGTTGTCACGCAAAATCGCAATTTTCGCCACTTTCCTCCGCATACAATGTTATTGTGTTAAATGTACATATTACTGCCCTTAATAACTGTTAAACTACACGCATATACATATTTACGTATAATATATTACAGTTCAGAGTTACATTAGTAAATATGCTATAACTTTGTTCTACAGAACTAATTACACAATTATTTATAATAAATTACTAGATTATGAATAATTAAATAATTAATATTGTTTATTTTCATTTCTGTTTGCAATTTAATTGATTTTAAAAATACTTTTAATGTCTATTAATTGTTAGAGGTAGATTAAGTTTTTTTTTTAAATATCTTAGGAGGCACACGAACAGATGGGTCAACTGATGTAAGTGATCACCACCGTCCATAGACACTTGCAACACCAGGGTAGTCGCAAGTGCGTTGCCAACCTATGGTGAGGGGGGGAGGAGAAAGTGAAAGGGGGGAGGTGGGTCTCCGGCGCTCTCACTGACCGAACGAAACGCAACAATGCAAGCACTGTTACTTCACGTCGGTTTTCTGTGAGAGGGTGGTACTAACCCGGGCGAGCCGACCCATTCATGCTGAAACCAGTAATAGATTCAGCGTGGCTCTACCACCTACAACCTAACCTACCTAAGTAACAATAAATTAATGCATCCTACTTCAATATTAATCGGAATTATACTAAGTTATACTATACTAAACTAGTTGATCCTGCAGATTCACCTGCCTTTGTTATTATTATTAGATGTTATCAATGTTGATGGTCGTGTTGTTGAAAAATGGATGTTATGTTAATGTTTATAGTGTTAAATATTTAAGCCTACTAATCTTCACGACGATTGATTCATTATGTTGTCGATGTGCATCAGCGCTACCTAGTTGCGGATTGAAGAAAAATAGTATAGAAGCTTGCCCATGAAAAAATACGTACTTGTGTTACTTTTATCGTTCAAACAGGACTAGAGACTAAATAGAAAATATGATATTTAAAAACCTTATAGAAACTGAACTTTTAAAATGAATTACATTGTCCTGAACTAATTATTATTTTCAATTAACTGATATCTAACATATCTATGTTTATATATATCTATATATGTTTACCCATTATTTTGAGTCGTCAGTTAAGATCGTAAAATTAAAAAAAACATGCAATCATTACTGCAGATATTAAATTAATTGGATATGCTTTCCTCAGAAGAGTAATAATTAAAACTCAACCTTGTTTTACTAAACTTCACAAAAAGTAAGTAAGAACTAGTTCAATGAAAAATTTACAACAACGTAGCTGTTTCGTTGTTTAATACTATAAGAAACATAAAGTAAAAATTGAATTTCATAATTAATTTCTGTGTACGAGGATATCAACAGAGCAGAAAGTGGCGATAAATAAAACAACGAAATAACGTAAGTGGGGCAAATAATCCACTGGTTACCTTAACACGTCCTTTGCCACCTCGTAGTCACTTGCGAATTAATGGCGACGTTTCTGTAATTAATTGCCTGTCGATACCTGCTTATTTTGCACAGCATAAGCCTCACTTGATGTGTGTGCTTAAAATGTCTAAAGAATATTATGGAAACAAGTGCAGAATTTATTTAATTTTGCATTTCATATTTAGAATGTCTTTCAAAATAGATACAGCCTGTATCTTGGTAGGCAAAATAGGATTAAATATTTTTTTATTAAAGAAATTTAAGCGTTATATTGAAATTTGAATGGATGCACTTAACTTTGAGTGGACAGTATATTATTAAGATGTTTCTATTGAAGAGACCAATGTATTTTACTTTTCCTGGAAAATATTATTCTATATAGTGTAATGATTTCTATTTTTGTAATTAATTTTAATGTTTTAATATGGCCTGTATAATATTTTTATAAACTAAAATGATATTCAAATGATTTAAACATCTACTTCCGGTACTACGCCTTATAATAAAGTTTGGCCTATAAAAGGCAAGATGTCAATCATACACTCAATTATCAGACACAAAGTACATATACTCGGTACACATATATGTTTAAATAACTCATATAAGTATGAATATGTAGCTTAGACTAGCTCAGATAGGTCGCGAATTGCGTGGGAGGAGCAACGTCGCACTCTGGCTGCGGCGGTAGGGCAAGATCTCTCACTGCCGAGCGTGGTTGCGGCCATGCTCGGTAGTGAGGATAACTGGAATGCAATAGCCTCCTTTTGCGAGGAAGTCATCTTGCAGAAGGAGGCGGCGGAGAGGGTCCGTGAGCAAGACCCTCAAAGTGGCCGTCTCCGCCAAGGGGGGACGGGCATGAGGAGGCGTCAGTTTCACCGCCTCCTCCCACTGTAACCGGACCAGAGAAGATGGGTCGGGGGGCCCACCTTCCCATTGCACAGGTCCGGTGAACAGAGGAGATGGCCGGTATGTACACGGCTGTCTCCTAACAAGACGGGGCCCGGCGGCGCGGCGGCACTTTTGCTGCTGGGCCAACCGCTGGGGCGTCACGATGAAGTCTATAGAGATCTCGTGCCGCCCCAACTATAGCGGAAGACGTACACCGTGGGGTTTTAGTCCGTGCGAGTCGCACATAACCTACCCTCTCCCACGCTAAAAAAAAAAAGATAGGTCGCGAATTGCATGAATCAAGTAACAGCCCAAGCCGAGGTGTGCCACGCACCCTTGAGCTAGTTAAAATAAAATCGGCTGAGCGCCTTAAGCGCTCGCCTTAGTAGTCCGGTGAAGCTGGTAAGGTCTAGCAAGGCCAATATCGTAGTCAGTTCGAGATAAGAAAAATCGGACACGGTACTACCACCCTCCCACAGAAAAACGACGTAAACTAATAGTGCTTGCGTTGTTCGGTCAGTGAGAGCGCCGGAGGCCCACCTCCCTTCCCTCGCTCCCCCACCCCCAAGCCTCTAAAACGACGTAAACTAATAGTGCTTGCGTTGTTCGGTCAGTGAGAGCGCCGGAGGCCCACCTCCCTTCCCTCGCTCCCCCACCCCCAAGCCTCTCACCCCAAATACAAGCTGGCAACCAATGTTGCCGTTTTAGCGACTTTTTCGCTAGATCTAGCGACTTTTGGGTATGTTTAACGGCTTTTTTTTCAATCTATCGACTTAATAAAATTTAGCGTATTCTAGCGACTAATTGAATATTGTAAATACATCAATATTTTGGTACTAATTTAAATGCAATTACAGGTAATAACATGAATTGCTATTGTCCCTTTTGGAAAAGTTACTATGTTACGTTTTCGCAAAACAAACCTGTCCTTCTTAGTTTCTTTATTCGATTGTTGTAATTGATATCAAAATCTAATAATAATAATAGAACTTTTTATTGCACACACGTTGAAAATATACAAATATACAAAATTAAACATCAATATCTATTTGTAGAAACGGAACTCCCTTTAAAAAAGAAGTTTTATGCTCAAAAGTAAAATAAATAAATAAAAGTATAGACCAGAATGGAAAAATAAGAAGAGTTATAATGTGGCTTAAACCTGTTATAACTGATCCAACTAAAGCTTTGTGCTCGTTTAATCACAGGGAAATATTCGCAATATTGTATTTTTGCTATATTTTTTACCATGAAATATTTAGCGACTTCTGGCGGAATTTTTTAATCACGTATTTTTCAAAATCTAGCGACTTTTTAATTGAAGACTGGATTTTTTTTTATTTCTGAAACGACAACACACTTGCCACCCCTCGGGTGTTGCTAGTGTCTATGAACGGCGGTGATCACTTAACGTCAGGTAACCCACCAGTTCGTTTGCCTCCTATAACATAAAAAAAGGCCAACAGTTATTGTTATATTTTTATCATTTTCCAAAAAAAAATGATAAAGTATATACCTAAACCTTCCTCGTGAATGACTCTATATTAATGAAATCCGCATGAAAATCCGTTCAATATTTTTTTAGTTTATCGCGAACAAATAGACAGATAGATACGTCGGAGGATTTTGTTTTATAATATGTAACGATAGTTATGTTCTTTGTGTGTCTGTTTCCAAAATTTTGGTTTTTGTGTTTGAGAAAATTGTTTACGTCCTCAGTGCGTTTAGCATTCACGCCATTCGTTAAAATTGAACACATATCATATCTTAATAGTCGTATACGAATTCTCGGGAGCCTCTGTGGTAATTTTAATTTTATTTTAGTACAGAGACGAGCGACTGGCTTTCGGGGAGACGTAATAAATGTTGTCCGTAAAGGTAACAAATGTTCACCGAAGACCCACCTGCCTTTTTCCTATACACCTGTTCCGAGTCTCTGCTGAGACATCGGAGCTAGTGATAGGCTTAATATGCATGACACTGACATACGAACTCTAAATTAATTTCGGAAATTTCTTTAATCAAATCACTTACGTTTTACTTTTACATGTCGGTTAAACGTGTGAGAAAAACACGCATTATATAAATTCAAGCTAACTTTCATTCTTTTCATTGGTACCAAATGAAATATAAATACTTTACATATATTAGAATTATGTTATAAAATTCTATATTTATAATGAATAATTTAATATTATTGAAGACATAATTACTCTGCTATTGGTTATACGTTGTCCGTTATTATAATTGGCAATAACAATTGTCGAACGGTGTTGTTACAATGTATGAGCAAGCAAGTATTATACAATAGCTAATATGTTTGAAAGAGATAGTAATTCACGTTACAATCATTAAAAGTCACTATCCTATAGATAGACAATAGTCTCACTGTTGCAAATTGGAATTTGATACAAAACAGCATATTACCCAACAGCAGAATAATTAACAACAGACAACAATAACACAACAGAATAACTCGTTATTAATTTTAAACCGTTATCACTTTCTATAGCAATGATTGATTGATTCGCATCATTTCAAAGGACCCAATTACGATGTGTCTCTGAACGCAGAATCTTAATTTTTCTAAGTTAGATCGTACACGTGTAATACACTGGTTAGAAACTCCGTACATATACGTATAGTCGAGGTATTTTCTTAAATAACTGTAGATGCAACTTAATGGATATAATTCATTATAATATATCTTTACTATCGTATATTTTGATACAGAAACATAAATTATGTAAACGTAAATAAACGTTAATAAAGATAATAAAGATTATGTTTACAAGTTGAAAACATCAGTTCAGCAGTATATAGAATTTACAGGCAAAATGATTTATGTACACTGAAA
>MU159847.1:63386-83726 GCA_015888305.1 Antheraea pernyi | reverse complement strand
CGAGTGCGTTGCATTTAATATATAAGTACCTCATGAAAGTTTAATTACACATTGTTAAGAGACAAAAAAGGGCATAAGGTAGTTTTTACTCAAACAACGATACGATTCCCGACAGATATATCAAATCTTATGAGTTTTTTAACAATTTGGTAACAGTTTTTAGGTTTTTAGCACATTGGCGATTTGCCGGATAGTGAGTTCAATTTTAACGTCTAGAGTATTATAGGGTGGAATAATATGTGAACCATGGTGATGTCTGGTAATTCATTAAGGTTTCTTTCGCCGGAAGTATATTAAAGCGATATTGCCGTTCATAGCGTTGAGATACTGCATCGATGGACGTAAGTTCGAATCGTAGCAACTGAATCGGAGCTTCAGGTGAAGATAACATCTTGAGGAAACCACAGCATGGTAGTAGGACTTGTTGTAAATCTATCTAGCTTCAACTGACCAAAGGAGGACTTAAATACCTTTCTATCAATAATTCTGTTTTAGACATTTTAATATAAGTTAGACGCGCATCCTGGATCTATTAAACCGATTTGGAAAATTCGTTTGCTTATAGAAAGCCACGTTATTTGAGTGTCATAAGCTTATACTAACCCGAAAAACCAAACCTGTATTTCTTAGTTTATTTGTTCAATTGTCGTCATTGATATCAAAATCTATTTGTGGAAATGGAAATCCCTTTATTAAAGAAGACTTATGCTCAATATTATAAATGTGAAAATAACTCTATCTGTTTATCTTAAAGTTTTCAAGAATAAACCTCTTATCCGATCGCATTTAAATTTGGAAAAAATTATAGCCTGATAATTGAAGACTGGATTTTTTTTTATTTCTGAAACGACAACACACTTGCCACCCCTCGGGTGTTGCTAGTGTCTATGAACGGCGGTGATCACTTAACGTCAGGTAACCCACCAGTTCGTTTGCCTCCTATAACATAAAAAAAGGCCAACAGTTATTGTTATATTTTTATCATTTTCCAAAAAAAAATGATAAAGTATATACCTAAACCTTCCTCGTGAATGACTCTATATTAATGAAATCCGCATGAAAATCCGTTCAATATTTTTTTAGTTTATCGCGAACAAATAGACAGATAGATACGTCGGAGGATTTTGTTTTATAATATGTAACGATAGTTATGTTCTTTGTGTGTCTGTTTCCAAAATTTTGGTTTTTGTGTTTGAGAAAATTGTTTACGTCCTCAGTGCGTTTAGCATTCACGCCATTCGTTAAAATTGAACACATATCATATCTTAATAGTCGTATACGAATTCTCGGGAGCCTCTGTGGTAATTTTAATTTTATTTTAGTACAGAGACGAGCGACTGGCTTTCGGGGAGACGTAATAAATGTTGTCCGTAAAGGTAACAAATGTTCACCGAAGACCCACCTGCCTTTTTCCTATACACCTGTTCCGAGTCTCTGCTGAGACATCGGAGCTAGTGATAGGCTTAATATGCATGACACTGACATACGAACTCTAAATTAATTTCGGAAATTTCTTTAATCAAATCACTTACGTTTTACTTTTACATGTCGGTTAAACGTGTGAGAAAAACACGCATTATATAAATTCAAGCTAACTTTCATTCTTTTCATTGGTACCAAATGAAATATAAATACTTTACATATATTAGAATTATGTTATAAAATTCTATATTTATAATGAATAATTTAATATTATTGAAGACATAATTACTCTGCTATTGGTTATACGTTGTCCGTTATTATAATTGGCAATAACAATTGTCGAACGGTGTTGTTACAATGTATGAGCAAGCAAGTATTATACAATAGCTAATATGTTTGAAAGAGATAGTAATTCACGTTACAATCATTAAAAGTCACTATCCTATAGATAGACAATAGTCTCACTGTTGCAAATTGGAATTTGATACAAAACAGCATATTACCCAACAGCAGAATAATTAACAACAGACAACAATAACACAACAGAATAACTCGTTATTAATTTTAAACCGTTATCACTTTCTATAGCAATGATTGATTGATTCGCATCATTTCAAAGGACCCAATTACGATGTGTCTCTGAACGCAGAATCTTAATTTTTCTAAGTTAGATCGTACACGTGTAATACACTGGTTAGAAACTCCGTACATATACGTATAGTCGAGGTATTTTCTTAAATAACTGTAGATGCAACTTAATGGATATAATTCATTATAATATATCTTTACTATCGTATATTTTGATACAGAAACATAAATTATGTAAACGTAAATAAACGTTAATAAAGATAATAAAGATTATGTTTACAAGTTGAAAACATCAGTTCAGCAGTATATAGAATTTACAGGCAAAATGATTTATGTACACTGAAAACTCTGCTATCGTTAGACCATATGATACCCACCTACGCAATTCCTTTCTTGCCGATATTCAGTACAATAAATTTTTTAATACATTTTTATCTTTTTAAAAGTTTGTTTTTACACATAAAATTCTAATTCTAATGTTCGTAATTCTTCACGTCATAAATTATATAGTTCTTACTTCTTAGTTACAACTGGACTTAGTTACACTGTTGTGGTGATATACATGTTTATATATATATATATGATTTATGAAGTTATATGATAGGACTACTTCTGCTGTCTGCGAGTAATGTATATATTTTTTTTAATGTTACTTGCCAGTATCATGAGTAATAGGAATTAAGGCAATTGATATAATACGGGGATAGTGATTCGCTTTTGCGGGTCGCGTTTCGGGATCAGCCTGTGCATATCCAGCTTTTCGCAGGCCGGCATGACAGCGGCAACCGGCGATGGATAGTGTGTCACTCGATGGTCGCCATTGTTTTTGGATTGTATTGTCCTTACCATCAGGCCCAGAGCAGTCATTTTGCTGTGCTACTATAAAAAAAACTTATCAGTTTTAATGGCCTAGTTCTTTAAAATTTGAATATTTAATAGTTTAAAAAAACAAAAAAAAACACGCTTTCATAAAAAATCCATCCATCCATCCAACAGTGACGCATGTTAATAGGAGGTGATACCTCCAGATATCAGTATTTTTATCTTTTTTTTTTTGTCACTTTTTACAAAAATATACATTTATTTCTAATTTACACTATTCTTAATCCAAGTTTGGATTTTTTATGAGAGTGTGTTTTTTTAAACTATTATTTATTTTTTAGTTAAATTTTTTAACTTTTTTTTCGGATTATTGCATTTTCGTCGACCTTTGACAGGTGTGCAAATTTTGAATTAAATCTGATCGTTCAAAGTAGGACAAAATCGAGCTCAAAGGGGTCGGTTACATACATACATACAGGTGAAGCTAATAAAAGCGTGATAAAACAAAATAGGAATTACGATCTTCTTTGCAATATTACTATGTAGTAGATATTTCAATAAACATCTTACGTAATGTTACATTATATGTTTATTACTTTACTCTCTTTTACTTTTACCCTACTGTCTACATTGAGAATTTTTATTAAATGTCTATTTCTGCAATGTTAAGTTAACTTATAAGGCATTGTTATGTTTACTTAAACTGTGTACGTGACATATATTATATTTCAGTGTGACATAATATGTGAATTAAAAAATAGTACAGGGCCAAAAAAAAAGTTTTTATTTATTACCAATATTGAACTAAACAACTTATTAATCAATATAGCTAAGTTCCAGCGTTTTTGCAGTCAGGTTCTTTATTTCACTGTGTTAATAAGCCGATTTATTTGTTAGGGTTGGGTTAGGATATTCTTTACATAATTCTTACTGTTACTGCCCATATAACCAAAGGAATTACTTTTATTTTAATACTGGACTGCTTTTACAGTCTATCGATCTCCAATATACATACCAACGTCTAATTTCCCATAAGTTTATGTTTAAAAAGAAATTTAGCTTCAAAGCATTAAAAGTTAAGATTTTGATTTCGTTAAACACTCAGTTTCGTGGATTACGTCTGAAAAGAATACTAAAAATCGCCTTTTGCATTCGGGTCGGGTTTTGCTCGGCTGAATTTAGGTAGCTTCTAAAAGTCTAGGAAAATTGAACGCAAATCCGATTTGTTCGAATCTTGAACGGAAATCTTTCTAAAACGCGGGATCGTACCTACCTACGCTCTGTCCCTCTATTTCTGAGTTTATCTCGTCATTCCTACCACTGAGGATGTATAATGGCATATTGTCGCAAATTTTATCGACTACTTTAAAATTTTAGGGCAGAACTTTTAGTTTTAAATGTTTTTTAGGTAGATAATGGTTAATAATCCCTTATCATACTGTTAATTATACGGATATTTATATAAATAACGCATATACAATAAACATACTATGGTATAAAAATACTTTTATGTCTTATAATTATATTTAGTAGTATCAATAATCAATTACGTTGTGTTATGATTTTATAACGATCGTTTTTATAAACGATTGCCAATTATTTTACTCTTAGATAAGTTGTCTTTTTGTATCATATTGCACTTGAAAACAAAGGCACGGTATCTAATAAAATTAACTTCCATTATTAGTATTTTGACTTCGAGTGTGTGCAAACTGAAGTGTTCTCTCTTTCACACGTATGGATTATTACATAATAGTTGTTTATTGGCATTTTGCGATAACACTTATCAAGCATTGTCTTTGTCAAAAAAAATAACGGAAAACGGATAATTAACAGCATAATAACTATGCCTTCAGCAATTTATTAACCCTTCCATAGGAGTAATTCCGTTGTCGTAATGATCAACACTCCTACTCGCAATATGTATTTATTATTTAAAGAGGTAATATTAATATGATTTAAATACGTGTTATTATTTAAAAGTAGGTGTGTAAATAAGTACATCATATTTTGTATATAATTTGATGTATTATCCACTTTAATATTATAAATGTGAAAATAACTCTATCTGTTTATCTTAAAGTTTTCAAGAATAAACCTCTTATCCGATCGCATTTAAATTTGGAAAAAATTATAGCCTGAAAAAGACCATAGACCACCATCCAGAATATTTATACTATTATGTTATTTTCGGTATATAGGTAATTAATATGAAAAACCAGCACAGAATATCGCGGAGTAAAACTAGTGTGATTATATATGAGTATAAGGTATCCCTTAATTTAGTTATACTAAAAGCCACCGAACATACTCGGAAATGTAGTATACGCGTTACCCGTGCCCCGTAATAACTTTAACACCATAAATTCTGAACTTTGGCCAGTAAAGAGCAACTATGATGTCTGTTGAATCTGTTATTCAAGTTTCTACTCCCTCGATATTGTCGTATACATAAAGCTATTGCAGTGAACTAACATAATAATGCTACAACCAATAATAATGTGTACAGATTTATTCGATTCTGTTTTTAATTACTTATAACTTAAGCTACAATGTTGCCTAACTCGTTATTCTTTCCGCCCTTTAAATGATTTTAATTCTAAAACTTAAAGCAATATAGCCGATTAAAGTTGGAAATTAAAATTAGCAAGATAATCAACTGACCAAAGGAGGACTTAAATACCTTTCTATCAATAATTCTGTTTTAGACATTTTAATATAAGTTAGACGCGCATCGGTTTTTTCTTTCGAACTGACTACGCTATTTATTGGCCTAGCGGACCTTTACAGCTTTATCGGACTACAGTGCGAATAGATAGAACACTATTAACCTACGCTTGGGTCACGAATCCTAAGCACTGGAACACAAGGTACCCCGCCATCCACAACTTGAACTTATGGAATATTAAAAACTTCATCTCTATAAACAGTAAATACACATTTTTATGTAAAGATTACCTATTACTCGTGGCTCCGCACGTGTTTTTTTTTAATGTATTAAAGAAATGTAAAATTCTAAGTACGTGTGTACATTTAGAACTTTTTATTGCACACACGTTGAAAATATACAAATATACAAAATTAAACATCAATATCTATTTGTAGAAACGGAACTCCCTTTAAAAAAGAAGTTTTATGCTCAAAAGTAAAATAAATAAATAAAAGTATAGACCAGAATGGAAAAATAAGAAGAGTTATAATGTGGCTTAAACCTGTTATAACTGATCCAACTAAAGCTTTGTGCTCGTTTAATCACAGGGAAATATTCGCAATATTGTATTTTTGCTATATTTTTTACCATGAAATATTTAGCGACTTCTGGCGGAATTTTTTAATCACGTATTTTTCAAAATCTAGCGACTTTTTAATTGAAGACTGGATTTTTTTTTATTTCTGAAACGACAACACACTTGCCACCCCTCGGGTGTTGCTAGTGTCTATGAACGGCGGTGATCACTTAACGTCAGGTAACCCACCAGTTCGTTTGCCTCCTATAACATAAAAAAAGGCCAACAGTTATTGTTATATTTTTATCATTTTCCAAAAAAAAATGATAAAGTATATACCTAAACCTTCCTCGTGAATGACTCTATATTAATGAAATCCGCATGAAAATCCGTTCAATATTTTTTTAGTTTATCGCGAACAAATAGACAGATAGATACGTCGGAGGATTTTGTTTTATAATATGTAACGATAGTTATGTTCTTTGTGTGTCTGTTTCCAAAATTTTGGTTTTTGTGTTTGAGAAAATTGTTTACGTCCTCAGTGCGTTTAGCATTCACGCCATTCGTTAAAATTGAACACATATCATATCTTAATAGTCGTATACGAATTCTCGGGAGCCTCTGTGGTAATTTTAATTTTATTTTAGTACAGAGACGAGCGACTGGCTTTCGGGGAGACGTAATAAATGTTGTCCGTAAAGGTAACAAATGTTCACCGAAGACCCACCTGCCTTTTTCCTATACACCTGTTCCGAGTCTCTGCTGAGACATCGGAGCTAGTGATAGGCTTAATATGCATGACACTGACATACGAACTCTAAATTAATTTCGGAAATTTCTTTAATCAAATCACTTACGTTTTACTTTTACATGTCGGTTAAACGTGTGAGAAAAACACGCATTATATAAATTCAAGCTAACTTTCATTCTTTTCATTGGTACCAAATGAAATATAAATACTTTACATATATTAGAATTATGTTATAAAATTCTATATTTATAATGAATAATTTAATATTATTGAAGACATAATTACTCTGCTATTGGTTATACGTTGTCCGTTATTATAATTGGCAATAACAATTGTCGAACGGTGTTGTTACAATGTATGAGCAAGCAAGTATTATACAATAGCTAATATGTTTGAAAGAGATAGTAATTCACGTTACAATCATTAAAAGTCACTATCCTATAGATAGACAATAGTCTCACTGTTGCAAATTGGAATTTGATACAAAACAGCATATTACCCAACAGCAGAATAATTAACAACAGACAACAATAACACAACAGAATAACTCGTTATTAATTTTAAACCGTTATCACTTTCTATAGCAATGATTGATTGATTCGCATCATTTCAAAGGACCCAATTACGATGTGTCTCTGAACGCAGAATCTTAATTTTTCTAAGTTAGATCGTACACGTGTAATACACTGGTTAGAAACTCCGTACATATACGTATAGTCGAGGTATTTTCTTAAATAACTGTAGATGCAACTTAATGGATATAATTCATTATAATATATCTTTACTATCGTATATTTTGATACAGAAACATAAATTATGTAAACGTAAATAAACGTTAATAAAGATAATAAAGATTATGTTTACAAGTTGAAAACATCAGTTCAGCAGTATATAGAATTTACAGGCAAAATGATTTATGTACACTGAAAACTCTGCTATCGTTAGACCATATGATACCCACCTACGCAATTCCTTTCTTGCCGATATTCAGTACAATAAATTTTTTAATACATTTTTATCTTTTTAAAAGTTTGTTTTTACACATAAAATTCTAATTCTAATGTTCGTAATTCTTCACGTCATAAATTATATAGTTCTTACTTCTTAGTTACAACTGGACTTAGTTACACTGTTGTGGTGATATACATGTTTATATATATATATATGATTTATGAAGTTATATGATAGGACTACTTCTGCTGTCTGCGAGTAATGTATATATTTTTTTTAATGTTACTTGCCAGTATCATGAGTAATAGGAATTAAGGCAATTGATATAATACGGGGATAGTGATTCGCTTTTGCGGGTCGCGTTTCGGGATCAGCCTGTGCATATCCAGCTTTTCGCAGGCCGGCATGACAGCGGCAACCGGCGATGGATAGTGTGTCACTCGATGGTCGCCATTGTTTTTGGATTGTATTGTCCTTACCATCAGGCCCAGAGCAGTCATTTTGCTGTGCTACTATAAAAAAAACTTATCAGTTTTAATGGCCTAGTTCTTTAAAATTTGAATATTTAATAGTTTAAAAAAACAAAAAAAAACACGCTTTCATAAAAAATCCATCCATCCATCCAACAGTGACGCATGTTAATAGGAGGTGATACCTCCAGATATCAGTATTTTTATCTTTTTTTTTTTGTCACTTTTTACAAAAATATACATTTATTTCTAATTTACACTATTCTTAATCCAAGTTTGGATTTTTTATGAGAGTGTGTTTTTTTAAACTATTATTTATTTTTTAGTTAAATTTTTTAACTTTTTTTTCGGATTATTGCATTTTCGTCGACCTTTGACAGGTGTGCAAATTTTGAATTAAATCTGATCGTTCAAAGTAGGACAAAATCGAGCTCAAAGGGGTCGGTTACATACATACATACAGGTGAAGCTAATAAAAGCGTGATAAAACAAAATAGGAATTACGATCTTCTTTGCAATATTACTATGTAGTAGATATTTCAATAAACATCTTACGTAATGTTACATTATATGTTTATTACTTTACTCTCTTTTACTTTTACCCTACTGTCTACATTGAGAATTTTTATTAAATGTCTATTTCTGCAATGTTAAGTTAACTTATAAGGCATTGTTATGTTTACTTAAACTGTGTACGTGACATATATTATATTTCAGTGTGACATAATATGTGAATTAAAAAATAGTACAGGGCCAAAAAAAAAGTTTTTATTTATTACCAATATTGAACTAAACAACTTATTAATCAATATAGCTAAGTTCCAGCGTTTTTGCAGTCAGGTTCTTTATTTCACTGTGTTAATAAGCCGATTTATTTGTTAGGGTTGGGTTAGGATATTCTTTACATAATTCTTACTGTTACTGCCCATATAACCAAAGGAATTACTTTTATTTTAATACTGGACTGCTTTTACAGTCTATCGATCTCCAATATACATACCAACGTCTAATTTCCCATAAGTTTATGTTTAAAAAGAAATTTAGCTTCAAAGCATTAAAAGTTAAGATTTTGATTTCGTTAAACACTCAGTTTCGTGGATTACGTCTGAAAAGAATACTAAAAATCGCCTTTTGCATTCGGGTCGGGTTTTGCTCGGCTGAATTTAGGTAGCTTCTAAAAGTCTAGGAAAATTGAACGCAAATCCGATTTGTTCGAATCTTGAACGGAAATCTTTCTAAAACGCGGGATCGTACCTACCTACGCTCTGTCCCTCTATTTCTGAGTTTATCTCGTCATTCCTACCACTGAGGATGTATAATGGCATATTGTCGCAAATTTTATCGACTACTTTAAAATTTTAGGGCAGAACTTTTAGTTTTAAATGTTTTTTAGGTAGATAATGGTTAATAATCCCTTATCATACTGTTAATTATACGGATATTTATATAAATAACGCATATACAATAAACATACTATGGTATAAAAATACTTTTATGTCTTATAATTATATTTAGTAGTATCAATAATCAATTACGTTGTGTTATGATTTTATAACGATCGTTTTTATAAACGATTGCCAATTATTTTACTCTTAGATAAGTTGTCTTTTTGTATCATATTGCACTTGAAAACAAAGGCACGGTATCTAATAAAATTAACTTCCATTATTAGTATTTTGACTTCGAGTGTGTGCAAACTGAAGTGTTCTCTCTTTCACACGTATGGATTATTACATAATAGTTGTTTATTGGCATTTTGCGATAACACTTATCAAGCATTGTCTTTGTCAAAAAAAATAACGGAAAACGGATAATTAACAGCATAATAACTATGCCTTCAGCAATTTATTAACCCTTCCATAGGAGTAATTCCGTTGTCGTAATGATCAACACTCCTACTCGCAATATGTATTTATTATTTAAAGAGGTAATATTAATATGATTTAAATACGTGTTATTATTTAAAAGTAGGTGTGTAAATAAGTACATCATATTTTGTATATAATTTGATGTATTATCCACTTTAATATTATAAATATGAAAATAACTCTATCTGTTTATCTTAAAGTTTTCAAGAATAAACCTCTTATCCGATCGCATTTAAATTTGGAAAAAATTATAGCCTGAAAAAGACCATAGACCACCATCCAGAATATTTATACTATTATGTTATTTTCGGTATATAGGTAATTAATATGAAAAACCAGCACAGAATATCGCGGAGTAAAACTAGTGTGATTATATATGAGTATCAGGTATCCCTTAATTTAGTTATACTAAAAGCCACCGAACATACTCGGAAATGTAGTATACGCGTTACCCGTGCCCCGTAATAACTTTAACACCATAAATTCTGAACTTTGGCCAGTAAAGAGCAACTATGATGTCTGTTGAATCTGTTATTCAAGTTTCTACTCCCTCGATATTGTCGTATACATAAAGCTATTGCAGTGAACTAACATAATAATGCTATAACCAATAATAATGTGTACAGATTTATTCGATTCTGTTTTTAATTACTTATAACTTAAGCTACAATGTTGCCTAACTCGTTATTCTTTCCGCCCTTTAAATGATTTTAATTCTAAAACTTAAAGCAATATAGCCGATTAAAGTTGGAAATTAAAATTAGCAAGATAATCAACTGACCAAAGGAGGACTTAAATACCTTTCTATCAATAATTCTGTTTTAGACATTTTAATATAAGTTAGACGCGCATCGGTTTTTTCTTTCGAACTGACTACGCTATTTATTGGCCTAGCGGACCTTTACAGCTTTATCGGACTACAGTGCGAATAGATAGAACACTATTAACCTACGCTTGGGTCACGAATCCTAAACACTGGAACACGAAGAACCCAGCATCCACAACTTGAACTTATGGAATATTAATAACTTCATCTCTATAAACAGTAAATACACATTTTTATGTAAAGATTACCTATTACTCGTGGCTCCGCACGTGTTTTTTTTTAATGTATTAAAGAAATGTAAAATTCTAAGTACGTGTGTACATTACAAAAATGCTTTTTCAAAAACATTTGTAGCTATGACACGCACGCCATCTACTGTAACATGTAACGTGTACATTAGACATGTGAATACCAATAGTATATCGAATGGGATGGGATTTATCATCAGCAACATACCTGGAACTTTAACCTACTATATACCACCACCAGTGCTCACTTACACTATATAAGAAATAAATGAAAAGTTTAAGCTATACATTATAGAATAATATGTGTGAAATCTTTTATATATAGATATAATATACCCATATTGTCGATTTAATTAAGTTATTCTTATACGTTGCTATAATCACTGAGTCATATAGACGCAAGCGCGGTAATAGAAACAAAATAGCCGTCAAATTGACCAAAAAGATAATAATTATTCAAATAACATACAAACATATGACTTTCAATTATATTTATTCTTGCAGTCCAGTACAGCACATGTTTACAGTAAACAACATATTTTTGATCAATTTCACACGGACGAATGCACGCGTAACAGTTTATCACTACATAAAATATACAGTACATATAATTAATAAAAACATAGTGTAAAACGAAGTTCTCTGCCATGTATGTCTGTCTGTTCGTGATAAACCAAAAAACTACAGAACAGATTTTCTTGCCGTTCTCACCAGTAGATAAAATGATTCGTGGAGAAGCTTTAGATATTTTTATTATTAGGGCGCGACAACCTCTGCCAATCCCGCTAGTGTAAAATAAAATAGCTCATTAGCTATTAGTACTCGTAAAAATGGGTCCAATCGATTTGGAGATAGTACTGCGAACAAAGTCTTGGGTAACAAAATAAAATAGTCTAAGTTACTTCTTATAAGGTGAGCTATCTGCTAGTGAAAGTCTCATGAAAGTCAGTTCAAGCATTTTGGATATTCCACTACGGACGAAGTCACGGGTAATAAAATAAAATAGTTTAAATTACTAATTATAAGGTCAGTTATCTACCAGTGAACGTCCCGTGAAAATCGCTCCTACCATTTTGGAATACAAAGAGTGTGCATGGAGTAGGCATAACGCTTTAAATAAAACTACGTTTAAAAATATATATAAATATAAACAATCTAAATCTCCATATTGAATTACATTTGAAGTTGAACAAAAAGCGCAAGAAATACTTCGCCTCTGACCGCAAACGTTTTTATCTATATTAAATTGCTTGTAAATTTGATCGCATTATTTCACAATTAGGCAATACTAATAATATAAGCTAAAAAAATGTCGTATTATGATTTTCTTTATTATTTATAAACATAACGTTATAAATGTAAGTATATGTAATAGTTAAATTACATTGATTAAACGTTCTTTGAAGGCACGATTATTTATCACTATTTAAGATGAGTATTAATCCTCGGACAGAACCGATACTGTTTCGATCAGGGACGAGACGTGTTTCGAGGGGCTTGTTTCGAGATACGGGAGGGAATAATCCAGGCCAAGGGCCAAAAGCTGTTTTTCCTACCTACTTACTGCGTTTACTTTACTGTTTTATCTTCATCTATCTGGGGAGATTTTCAGTAGAGCTAAAAATAGATGAACAATTCTTTTTTCATATATTTTAACATTCGACAAAATGTATTTATGTTATATCTTTATATATAAATAACTTAAACGACATCAAAATTTAGTTTTTGGAAATGGTGTACAAACTTTTTTATTATTCAAAGAAATCAATTCGAAATTAGAAATTGTATTACCCAACAGCAGAATAATTAACAACAGACAACAATAACACAACAGAATAACTCGTTATTAATTTTAAACCGTTATCACTTTCTATAGCAATGATTGATTGATTCGCATCATTTCAAAGGACCCAATTACGATGTGTCTCTGAACGCAGAATCTTAATTTTTCTAAGTTAGATCGTACACGTGTAATACACTGGTTAGAAACTCCGTACATATACGTATAGTCGAGGTATTTTCTTAAATAACTGTAGATGCAACTTAATGGATATAATTCATTATAATATATCTTTACTATCGTATATTTTGATACAGAAACATAAATTATGTAAACGTAAATAAACGTTAATAAAGATAATAAAGATTATGTTTACAAGTTGAAAACATCAGTTCAGCAGTATATAGAATTTACAGGCAAAATGATTTATGTACACTGAAAACTCTGCTATCGTTAGACCATATGATACCCACCTACGCAATTCCTTTCTTGCCGATATTCAGTACAATAAATTTTTTAATACATTTTTATCTTTTTAAAAGTTTGTTTTTACACATAAAATTCTAATTCTAATGTTCGTAATTCTTCACGTCATAAATTATATAGTTCTTACTTCTTAGTTACAACTGGACTTAGTTACACTGTTGTGGTGATATACATGTTTATATATATATATATGATTTATGAAGTTATATGATAGGACTACTTCTGCTGTCTGCGAGTAATGTATATATTTTTTTTAATGTTACTTGCCAGTATCATGAGTAATAGGAATTAAGGCAATTGATATAATACGGGGATAGTGATTCGCTTTTGCGGGTCGCGTTTCGGGATCAGCCTGTGCATATCCAGCTTTTCGCAGGCCGGCATGACAGCGGCAACCGGCGATGGATAGTGTGTCACTCGATGGTCGCCATTGTTTTTGGATTGTATTGTCCTTACCATCAGGCCCAGAGCAGTCATTTTGCTGTGCTACTATAAAAAAAACTTATCAGTTTTAATGGCCTAGTTCTTTAAAATTTGAATATTTAATAGTTTAAAAAAACAAAAAAAAACACGCTTTCATAAAAAATCCATCCATCCATCCAACAGTGACGCATGTTAATAGGAGGTGATACCTCCAGATATCAGTATTTTTATCTTTTTTTTTTTGTCACTTTTTACAAAAATATACATTTATTTCTAATTTACACTATTCTTAATCCAAGTTTGGATTTTTTATGAGAGTGTGTTTTTTTAAACTATTATTTATTTTTTAGTTAAATTTTTTAACTTTTTTTTCGGATTATTGCATTTTCGTCGACCTTTGACAGGTGTGCAAATTTTGAATTAAATCTGATCGTTCAAAGTAGGACAAAATCGAGCTCAAAGGGGTCGGTTACATACATACATACAGGTGAAGCTAATAAAAGCGTGATAAAACAAAATAGGAATTACGATCTTCTTTGCAATATTACTATGTAGTAGATATTTCAATAAACATCTTACGTAATGTTACATTATATGTTTATTACTTTACTCTCTTTTACTTTTACCCTACTGTCTACATTGAGAATTTTTATTAAATGTCTATTTCTGCAATGTTAAGTTAACTTATAAGGCATTGTTATGTTTACTTAAACTGTGTACGTGACATATATTATATTTCAGTGTGACATAATATGTGAATTAAAAAATAGTACAGGGCCAAAAAAAAAGTTTTTATTTATTACCAATATTGAACTAAACAACTTATTAATCAATATAGCTAAGTTCCAGCGTTTTTGCAGTCAGGTTCTTTATTTCACTGTGTTAATAAGCCGATTTATTTGTTAGGGTTGGGTTAGGATATTCTTTACATAATTCTTACTGTTACTGCCCATATAACCAAAGGAATTACTTTTATTTTAATACTGGACTGCTTTTACAGTCTATCGATCTCCAATATACATACCAACGTCTAATTTCCCATAAGTTTATGTTTAAAAAGAAATTTAGCTTCAAAGCATTAAAAGTTAAGATTTTGATTTCGTTAAACACTCAGTTTCGTGGATTACGTCTGAAAAGAATACTAAAAATCGCCTTTTGCATTCGGGTCGGGTTTTGCTCGGCTGAATTTAGGTAGCTTCTAAAAGTCTAGGAAAATTGAACGCAAATCCGATTTGTTCGAATCTTGAACGGAAATCTTTCTAAAACGCGGGATCGTACCTACCTACGCTCTGTCCCTCTATTTCTGAGTTTATCTCGTCATTCCTACCACTGAGGATGTATAATGGCATATTGTCGCAAATTTTATCGACTACTTTAAAATTTTAGGGCAGAACTTTTAGTTTTAAATGTTTTTTAGGTAGATAATGGTTAATAATCCCTTATCATACTGTTAATTATACGGATATTTATATAAATAACGCATATACAATAAACATACTATGGTATAAAAATACTTTTATGTCTTATAATTATATTTAGTAGTATCAATAATCAATTACGTTGTGTTATGATTTTATAACGATCGTTTTTATAAACGATTGCCAATTATTTTACTCTTAGATAAGTTGTCTTTTTGTATCATATTGCACTTGAAAACAAAGGCACGGTATCTAATAAAATTAACTTCCATTATTAGTATTTTGACTTCGAGTGTGTGCAAACTGAAGTGTTCTCTCTTTCACACGTATGGATTATTACATAATAGTTGTTTATTGGCATTTTGCGATAACACTTATCAAGCATTGTCTTTGTCAAAAAAAATAACGGAAAACGGATAATTAACAGCATAATAACTATGCCTTCAGCAATTTATTAACCCTTCCATAGGAGTAATTCCGTTGTCGTAATGATCAACACTCCTACTCGCAATATGTATTTATTATTTAAAGAGGTAATATTAATATGATTTAAATACGTGTTATTATTTAAAAGTAGGTGTGTAAATAAGTACATCATATTTTGTATATAATTTGATGTATTATCCACTTTAATATTATAAATGTGAAAATAACTCTATCTGTTTATCTTAAAGTTTTCAAGAATAAACCTCTTATCCGATCGCATTTAAATTTGGAAAAAATTATAGCCTGAAAAAGACCATAGACCACCATCCAGAATATTTATACTATTATGTTATTTTCGGTATATAGGTAATTAATATGAAAAACCAGCACAGAATATCGCGGAGTAAAACTAGTGTGATTATATATGAGTATAAGGTATCCCTTAATTTAGTTATACTAAAAGCCACCGAACATACTCGGAAATGTAGTATACGCGTTACCCGTGCCCCGTAATAACTTTAACACCATAAATTCTGAACTTTGGCCAGTAAAGAGCAACTATGATGTCTGTTGAATCTGTTATTCAAGTTTCTACTCCCTCGATATTGTCGTATACATAAAGCTATTGCAGTGAACTAACATAATAATGCTACAACCAATAATAATGTGTACAGATTTATTCGATTCTGTTTTTAATTACTTATAACTTAAGCTACAATGTTGCCTAACTCGTTATTCTTTCCGCCCTTTAAATGATTTTAATTCTAAAACTTAAAGCAATATAGCCGATTAAAGTTGGAAATTAAAATTAGCAAGATAATCAACTGACCAAAGGAGGACTTAAATACCTTTCTATCAATAATTCTGTTTTAGACATTTTAATATAAGTTAGACGCGCATCGGTTTTTTCTTTCGAACTGACTACGCTATTTATTGGCCTAGCGGACCTTTACAGCTTTATCGGACTACAGTGCGAATAGATAGAACACTATTAACCTACGCTTGGGTCACGAATCCTAAGCACTGGAACACAAGGTACCCCGCCATCCACAACTTGAACTTATGGAATATTAAAAACTTCATCTCTATAAACAGTAAATACACATTTTTATGTAAAGATTACCTATTACTCGTGGCTCCGCACGTGTTTTTTTTTAATGTATTAAAGAAATGTAAAATTCTAAGTACGTGTGTACATTACAAAAATGCTTTTTCAAAAACATTTGTAACTACGACACGCACGCCATCTACTGTAACATGTAACGTGTACATTAGGTATGTGAATACCAATAGTATATCGAAAGGGATGGAATTTATCATCAGCAACATACCTGGAACTTTAACTTACTATATACCACCACCAGTGCTCACTTACACTCTATAAGAAAGATTTTAGGCTATACATGATCGAATAATATGTGTTAAATCTTTTATATATAGATATAATATTCCCATATTGCCGATTTAATTAAGTTATTCTTATACGTTTCTATAATCACTAAGTCATATAGACGTAAACGCGGTATTAGAAACAAAATGGCCGTCAAATTGACCAAAAAGATAATATAATTCAAATAACATACAACTTTCTTTACATATGACTTACAATTATGTATATTCTTGGAGTCCAGTAGAGCGCATGTTTACAGTAAACAGCATATTTTTAAACAATTTCACACAGACGAAAGCACGCGTAACAGTTTATCACTACATATAAGTAAAAAAATATACAATACATATAATTAATAAAAACGTAGTTCTCTGCCATGTCTGTTCGTGATAAACTAAAAAACTACCGAACAGATTTTCATGCCGTTTTCACCAGTAGATAAAAGAATTCATGAAGAAGCTTTAGGTATAACTTCTCAAGTTTTTCTTTTTATTATTAGGGCGAGACAATCTCTGCCAATCCCACTAGTGTAAAATAAAATACCCCATTTGTTACTTATCTGCCCGTAAAAATCGGTCCACCAGATTTGGAGATAGTACTGCGGACAATGTCTTGGGTAACAAAATATAAGAGTCTAAGTTACTTCTCATAAGGTGAGCTATCTGCTAGTGAAAGTACCATGAAAGTCAGTTCAAGCATTTTGGATATTCCACTACGGACGAAGTCACGGTTAATAAAATAAAATAGTTTAAATTACTAATTATAAGGTCAGTTATCTACGAGTGAACGTCCCGTGAAAATCACTCCAACCATTTTGGAATGCAAAGTGCATGTAGTAGGCATAACGCTTTAAATAAAAATACGTTTAAAAAATATATAAATATAAACAATATAAATCTCCATATTGAATTACATTTGAAGTTGAACAAAAAGCGCAAGAAATACTTCGCCTCTGACCGCAAACGTTTTTATCTATATCAAATTGCTTGTAAATTTGATCGCATTATTTCACAATTAGGCAATACTAATAATATAAGCTAAAAAAAAAGTCGTATTATGATTTTCTTTATTATTTATAAACATAACGTTATAAATGTAAGTATATGTAATAGTTAAATTACATTGATTAAACGTTCTTTGAAGGCACGATTATTTATCACTATTTAAGATGAGTATTAATCCTCGGACAGAACCGATACTGTTTCGATCAGGGACGAGACGTGTTTCGAGGGGCTTGTTTCGAGATACGGTAGGGAATAATCCAGGCCAAGGGCCAAAAGCTGTTTATCCTACCTACTTACTGCGTTTACTTTACTGTTTTATCTTTATCTATCTGGGGAGATTTTCAGTAGAGCTAAAAATAGATGAACAATTCTTTTTTCATATATTTTAACATTCGACAAAATGTATTTATGTTATATCTTTATATATAAATAACTTAAACGACATCAAAATTTAGTTTTTGGAAATGGTGTACAAACTTTTTTATTATTCAAAGAAATCAATTCGAAATTAGAAATTGTACATACTATAGTGGACGTTACTTTGCACTTCCACCTGAAATTCATTGGCAGCTACCACGTCTCATTGCAACAAAAAAAAAACGTTTGATTATCTATTACCTCAGAAAGTTAAATCTGAAACCAATAATAGAAAAAGAGACGTATTAGTATATCATATTTATAATCAATTAAAAAACGTTGCAGATTAACGTGTTATGACCATAATCGATTTCATTTCGCTCTTTCATGGAGCATCTTATTTTGTTGCAGTATGACGTATCGTTAATTATTATATTGGAGGTTACTTTACACTTCCGACTGGAATTGATTGACCGCTACACGTCATACTGCAACAAAATAAGATGCTCCATGAAAGAGCGAAATGAAATAGTATAGTTATTGTTTACATAGGGGTTTAAGGGGTGTCGAATAACATCATAAGACTTGAGACACTCAAGTCAACGTCACCTGCACGTGGTGCACCCTGCTGAATAACGAATGGCGAAAGCGGGGTGGTAGGGGTTTGCAGCCTGACTGGGTCGCAACCACCACGTATATGGCGAAAAAGCCCGTCATAGTGATTCGCTTCTGCGGGTCGCGTTCCAGGATCAGCCTGTGCATATCCAGCTTTTCGCAGGACGGCATGACAGCGGCGACTGGCGATGGATAATGTGTCACTCGGTGGTCGCCATTGTTTTTGGATTGTGCTTACCATCAGGCACAGGGCAGTCATTTTGCCGTGCTACTATAAAAAGAAAATAGAAGAAAAAGAAATGTATGCATGTGAATATAAACACCGTGATGAAATCATAGCCTGATGGTAAGTAAGATTTTTTTCTAAATTCGCTTGGCTAACCTAATACCCTCAACGTCAAAATCTGTCGCCATGCATCTTTTGGTTTATCCCGACAGCTGTATATAAGAGCCAGTCCTCACGGGTTTATCATCTGAGACCACATCGTCTTTTATCATGAGACTAGCTGACCCGTGCCCACTTCTTTGGATGCTAATGGGCACTACCAAGCTACAACTTTTCTCTAGAACTCAATAATATGTCTCTCATCGTTAACGCAGCGTGTGTAAGTAACGTTTTCGTTCGACCATTATCTCTCCGACTCCCCAAATATTACCCCCTATAGCCTCATAAGATTTACCTCTTTATAATATTAGTATAGACAATATAATTAGTTAATAGCTTCTGCCCGTGCGACTTCGTGCGCGTGGAATAGTTATTATTGGCCTTAACGCAGCGGAAGTTCTCAAAAGGAAAAAAAGCCCCAATTTTAAACTCTTTTTCATTATTGCTCCGCTCCTATTGGTCTTAGTATGATGCTATATAGCCTATGATACTCACAAACAACGTGGCTATCTATTGGTAAATTTTCAAAATCGGTTTAGTAGTTCCTGAGATGACCCCCTACAACGTCACAACGTCACTGACTCACAAACTTTACCTCTTTATAATATTAGTATAGATGAGATTATGGTCCAACAATAAAATATATAATTAAATATTTTAAAACAAAGTCCTCTGCCACGTCTTTTTTTTTATATCATAACTGGCAAACGAACTTGTGGGTCACCTGATGTTAAGTGATCACCACCGTCCATAGACACTAACAACACTAGGGGAGTTGAAAGTGTGTTACCAGCCTGTCTTTGGGGGAAGGGGAGGGGGAGCGGAGAAGGTTGGGGAGGGGAGGTGGGCCTCCGGCGCTCTCACTGACCGAATGAAACGCAAC
>MU159847.1:45979-61169 GCA_015888305.1 Antheraea pernyi | reverse complement strand
GCCGTCAAATTGACCAAAAAGATAATAATTATTCAAATAACATACAAACATATGACTTTCAATTATATTTATTCTTGCAGTCCAGTACAGCACATGTTTACAGTAAACAACATATTTTTGATCAATTTCACACGGACGAATGCACGCGTAACAGTTTATCACTACATAAAATATACAGTACATATAATTAATAAAAACATAGTGTAAAACGAAGTTCTCTGCCATGTATGTCTGTCTGTTCGTGATAAACCAAAAAACTACAGAACAGATTTTCTTGCCGTTCTCACCAGTAGATAAAATGATTCGTGGAGAAGCTTTAGATATTTTTATTATTAGGGCGCGACAACCTCTGCCAATCCCGCTAGTGTAAAATAAAATAGCTCATTAGCTATTAGTACTCGTAAAAATGGGTCCAATCGATTTGGAGATAGTACTGCGAACAAAGTCTTGGGTAACAAAATAAAATAGTCTAAGTTACTTCTTATAAGGTGAGCTATCTGCTAGTGAAAGTCTCATGAAAGTCAGTTCAAGCATTTTGGATATTCCACTACGGACGAAGTCACGGGTAATAAAATAAAATAGTTTAAATTACTAATTATAAGGTCAGTTATCTACCAGTGAACGTCCCGTGAAAATCGCTCCTACCATTTTGGAATACAAAGAGTGTGCATGGAGTAGGCATAACGCTTTAAATAAAAATACGTTTAAAAAATATATAAATATAAACAATATAAATCTCCATATTGAATTACATTTGAAGTTGAACAAAAAGCGCAAGAAATACTTCGCCTCTGACCGCAAACGTTTTTATCTATATTAAATTGCTTGTAAATTTGATCGCATTATTTCACAATTAGGCAATACTAATAATATAAGCTAAAAAAATGTCGTATTATGATTTTCTTTATTATTTATAAACATAACGTTATAAATGTAAGTATATGTAATAGTTAAATTACATTGATTAAACGTTCTTTGAAGGCACGATTATTTATCACTATTTAAGATGAGTATTAATCCTCGGACAGAACCGATACTGTTTCGATCAGGGACGAGACGTGTTTCGAGGGGCTTGTTTCGAGATACGGGAGGGAATAATCCAGGCCAAGGGCCAAAAGCTGTTTTTCCTACCTACTTACTGCGTTTACTTTACTGTTTTATCTTCATCTATCTGGGGAGATTTTCAGTAGAGCTAAAAATAGATGAACAATTCTTTTTTCATATATTTTAACATTCGACAAAATGTATTTATGTTATATCTTTATATATAAATAACTTAAACGACATCAAAATTTAGTTTTTGGAAATGGTGTACAAACTTTTTTATTATTCAAAGAAATCAATTCGAAATTAGAAATTGTACATACTATAGTGGACGTTACTTTGCACTTCCACCTGAAATTCATTGGCAGCTACCACGTCTCATTGCAACAAAAAAAAAACGTTTGATTATCTATTACCTCAGAAAGTTAAATCTGAAACCAATAATAGAAAAAGAGACGTATTAGTATATCATATTTATAATCAATTAAAAAACGTTGCAGATTAACGTGTTATGACCATAATCGATTTCATTTCGCTCTTTCATGGAGCATCTTATTTTGTTGCAGTATGACGTGTAGCGGTCAATCAATTCCAGTCGGAAGTGTAAAGTAACCTCCAATATAATAATTAACGATGAATTTACGCAAAGTAACGCCTTTTTAAATCAAATATATTGGAATTTCTTTAAACATTATACAATTGTTTCAAGTTTACACTTATCGTAATTGGTCTCTCTCATATATTGTCTAAAAAAAAGTTTTTAAGCAACGAGCGATGTATAAACAATGGTACATTTTATTCGCAAACTGCTTTGTTTCTGTTTATTAAACAAAATGTTATACAGAAATACCATTATTTCAAATGGGTACTAACATTTTAGAAGCATACGTATGCACTTTACTTAATGTTTTTCGAGCGTGAGAAATCGTACACTAGTGGCTTGTCAAATAACCTAATGGAAACAAACCATTCTTCACATAAAGTAGACATTGCTTTTCATTTGACTAGCGTCTGATATTTAGTTAAACGATTGAAAAGTTTTCACTATTTTTAACCGACTTCAAAAAGGTGGAGGTTCTCTATTTGTTTTTGAAGTAAAACTTCTTTAGGCGCGACTAGGAGGTAACTGGATGACAATACAACGGAAGTCCGTTACGGCAACATGGCGGCGTTTTTGTACCATCCGGGTAGAAAATAATTAAACATAACCAAGACTTCTTTTTTAGTTAAATTTTTTAACTTTTTTTTCGGATTATTGCATTTTCGTCGACCTTTGACAGGTGTGCAAATTTTGAATTAAATCTGATCGTTCAAAGTAGGACAAAATCGAGCTCAAAGGGGTCGGTTACATACATACATACAGGTGAAGCTAATAAAAGCGTGATAAAACAAAATAGGAATTACGATCTTCTTTGCAATATTACTATGTAGTAGATATTTCAATAAACATCTTACGTAATGTTACATTATATGTTTATTACTTTACTCTCTTTTACTTTTACCCTACTGTCTACATTGAGAATTTTTATTAAATGTCTATTTCTGCAATGTTAAGTTAACTTATAAGGCATTGTTATGTTTACTTAAACTGTGTACGTGACATATATTATATTTCAGTGTGACATAATATGTGAATTAAAAAATAGTACAGGGCCAAAAAAAAAGTTTTTATTTATTACCAATATTGAACTAAACAACTTATTAATCAATATAGCTAAGTTCCAGCGTTTTTGCAGTCAGGTTCTTTATTTCACTGTGTTAATAAGCCGATTTATTTGTTAGGGTTGGGTTAGGATATTCTTTACATAATTCTTACTGTTACTGCCCATATAACCAAAGGAATTACTTTTATTTTAATACTGGACTGCTTTTACAGTCTATCGATCTCCAATATACATACCAACGTCTAATTTCCCATAAGTTTATGTTTAAAAAGAAATTTAGCTTCAAAGCATTAAAAGTTAAGATTTTGATTTCGTTAAACACTCAGTTTCGTGGATTACGTCTGAAAAGAATACTAAAAATCGCCTTTTGCATTCGGGTCGGGTTTTGCTCGGCTGAATTTAGGTAGCTTCTAAAAGTCTAGGAAAATTGAACGCAAATCCGATTTGTTCGAATCTTGAACGGAAATCTTTCTAAAACGCGGGATCGTACCTACCTACGCTCTGTCCCTCTATTTCTGAGTTTATCTCGTCATTCCTACCACTGAGGATGTATAATGGCATATTGTCGCAAATTTTATCGACTACTTTAAAATTTTAGGGCAGAACTTTTAGTTTTAAATGTTTTTTAGGTAGATAATGGTTAATAATCCCTTATCATACTGTTAATTATACGGATATTTATATAAATAACGCATATACAATAAACATACTATGGTATAAAAATACTTTTATGTCTTATAATTATATTTAGTAGTATCAATAATCAATTACGTTGTGTTATGATTTTATAACGATCGTTTTTATAAACGATTGCCAATTATTTTACTCTTAGATAAGTTGTCTTTTTGTATCATATTGCACTTGAAAACAAAGGCACGGTATCTAATAAAATTAACTTCCATTATTAGTATTTTGACTTCGAGTGTGTGCAAACTGAAGTGTTCTCTCTTTCACACGTATGGATTATTACATAATAGTTGTTTATTGGCATTTTGCGATAACACTTATCAAGCATTGTCTTTGTCAAAAAAAATAACGGAAAACGGATAATTAACAGCATAATAACTATGCCTTCAGCAATTTATTAACCCTTCCATAGGAGTAATTCCGTTGTCGTAATGATCAACACTCCTACTCGCAATATGTATTTATTATTTAAAGAGGTAATATTAATATGATTTAAATACGTGTTATTATTTAAAAGTAGGTGTGTAAATAAGTACATCATATTTTGTATATAATTTGATGTATTATCCACTTTAATATTATAAATATGAAAATAACTCTATCTGTTTATCTTAAAGTTTTCAAGAATAAACCTCTTATCCGATCGCATTTAAATTTGGAAAAAATTATAGCCTGAAAAAGACCATAGACCACCATCCAGAATATTTATACTATTATGTTATTTTCGGTATATAGGTAATTAATATGAAAAACCAGCACAGAATATCGCGGAGTAAAACTAGTGTGATTATATATGAGTATAAGGTATCCCTTAATTTAGTTATACTAAAAGCCACCGAACATACTCGGAAATGTAGTATACGCGTTACCCGTGCCCCGTAATAACTTTAACACCATAAATTCTGAACTTTGGCCAGTAAAGAGCAACTATGATGTCTGTTGAATCTGTTATTCAAGTTTCTACTCCCTCGATATTGTCGTATACATAAAGCTATTGCAGTGAACTAACATAATAATGCTATAACCAATAATAATGTGTACAGATTTATTTGATTTTGTTTTTAATTACTTATAACTTAAGCTACATTTAAGCTTTAGAATTAAAATCATTTAAAAGGCGGAAAGAATAACGAGTTAGGCAACATTGTAGCTTAAGTTATAAGTAATTAAAAACAAAATCAAATAAATCGCCTTTTAAATGATTTTAATTCTAAAGCTTAAAGCGATAGAGCCGATTAAAGTTGGAGATTAAAATTAGCAAGATAATGAACTGACCAAAGGAGGACTTAAATACCTTTCTATCAATAATTCTGTTTTAGACATTTTAATATAAGTTAGACGCGCATCGGTTTTTTCTTTCGAACTGACTACGCTATTTATTGGCCTAGCGGACCTTTACAGCTTTATCGGACTACAGTGCGAATAGATAGAACACTATTAACCTACGCTTGGGTCACGAATCCTAAGCACTGGAACACAAGGTACCCCGCCATCCACAACTTGAACTTATGGAATATTAAAAACTTCATCTCTATAAACAGTAAATACACATTTTTATGTAAAGATTACCTATTACTCGTGGCTCCGCACGTGTTTTTTTTTAATGTATTAAAGAAATGTAAAATTCTAAGTACGTGTGTACATTACAAAAATGCTTTTTCAAAAACATTTGTAACTACGACACGCACGCCATCTACTGTAACATGTAACGTGTACATTAGGTATGTGAATACCAATAGTATATCGAAAGGGATGGAATTTATCATCAGCAACATACCTGGAACTTTAACTTACTATATACCACCACCAGTGCTCACTTACACTCTATAAGAAAGATTTTAGGCTATACATGATCGAATAATATGTGTTAAATCTTTTATATATAGATATAATATTCCCATATTGCCGATTTAATTAAGTTATTCTTATACGTTTCTATAATCACTAAGTCATATAGACGTAAACGCGGTATTAGAAACAAAATGGCCGTCAAATTGACCAAAAAGATAATATAATTCAAATAACATACAACTTTCTTTACATATGACTTACAATTATGTATATTCTTGGAGTCCAGTAGAGCGCATGTTTACAGTAAACAGCATATTTTTAAACAATTTCACACAGACGAAAGCACGCGTAACAGTTTATCACTACATATAAGTAAAAAAATATACAATACATATAATTAATAAAAACGTAGTTCTCTGCCATGTCTGTTCGTGATAAACTAAAAAACTACCGAACAGATTTTCATGCCGTTTTCACCAGTAGATAAAAGAATTCATGAAGAAGCTTTAGGTATAACTTCTCAAGTTTTTCTTTTTATTATTAGGGCGAGACAATCTCTGCCAATCCCACTAGTGTAAAATAAAATACCCCATTTGTTACTTATCTGCCCGTAAAAATCGGTCCACCAGATTTGGAGATAGTACTGCGGACAATGTCTTGGGTAACAAAATATAAGAGTCTAAGTTACTTCTCATAAGGTGAGCTATCTGCTAGTGAAAGTACCATGAAAGTCAGTTCAAGCATTTTGGATATTCCACTACGGACGAAGTCACGGTTAATAAAATAAAATAGTTTAAATTACTAATTATAAGGTCAGTTATCTACGAGTGAACGTCCCGTGAAAATCACTCCAACCATTTTGGAATGCAAAGTGCATGTAGTAGGCATAACGCTTTAAATAAAAATACGTTTAAAAAATATATAAATATAAACAATATAAATCTCCATATTGAATTACATTTGAAGTTGAACAAAAAGCGCAAGAAATACTTCGCCTCTGACCGCAAACGTTTTTATCTATATTAAATTGCTTGTAAATTTGATCGCATTATTTCACAATTAGGCAATACTAATAATATAAGCTAAAAAAATGTCGTATTATGATTTTCTTTATTATTTATAAACATAACGTTATAAATGTAAGTATATGTAATAGTTAAATTACATTGATTAAACGTTCTTTGAAGGCACGATTATTTATCACTATTTAAGATGAGTATTAATCCTCGGACAGAACCGATACTGTTTCGATCAGGGACGAGACGTGTTTCGAGGGGCTTGTTTCGAGATACGGGAGGGAATAATCCAGGCCAAGGGCCAAAAGCTGTTTTTCCTACCTACTTACTGCGTTTACTTTACTGTTTTATCTTCATCTATCTGGGGAGATTTTCAGTAGAGCTAAAAATAGATGAACAATTCTTTTTTCATATATTTTAACATTCGACAAAATGTATTTATGTTATATCTTTATATATAAATAACTTAAACGACATCAAAATTTAGTTTTTGGAAATGGTGTACAAACTTTTTTATTATTCAAAGAAATCAATTCGAAATTAGAAATTGTACATACTATAGTGGACGTTACTTTGCACTTCCACCTGAAATTCATTGGCAGCTACCACGTCTCATTGCAACAAAAAAAAAACGTTTGATTATTTATTACCTCAGAAAGTTAAATCTGAAACCAATAATAGAAAAAGAGACGTATTAGTATATCATATTTATAATCAATTAAAAAACGTTGCAGATTAACGTGTTATGACCATAATCGATTTCATTTCGCTCTTTCATGGAGCATCTTATTTTGTTGCAGTATGACGTGTAGCGGTCAATCAATTCCAGTCGGAAGTGTAAAGTAACCTCCAATATAATAATTAACGATGAATTTACGCAAAGTAACGCCTTTTTAAATCAAATATATTGGAATTTCTTTAAACATTATACAATTGTTTCAAGTTTACACTTATCGTAATTGGTCTCTCTCATATATTGTCTAAAAAAAAGTTTTTAAGCAACGAGCGATGTATAAACAATGGTACATTTTATTCGCAAACTGCTTTGTTTCTGTTTATTAAACAAAATGTTATACAGAAATACCATTATTTCAAATGGGTACTAACATTTTAGAAGCATACGTATGCACTTTACTTAATGTTTTTCGAGCGTGAGAAATCGTACACTAGTGGCTTGTCAAATAACCTAATGGAAACAAACCATTCTTCACATAAAGTAGACATTGCTTTTCATTTGACTAGCGTCTGATATTTAGTTAAACGATTGAAAAGTTTTCACTATTTTTAACCGACTTCAAAAAGGTGGAGGTTCTCTATTTGTTTTTGAAGTAAAACTTCTTTAGGCGCGACTAGGAGGTAACTGGATGACAATACAACGGAAGTCCGTTACGGCAACATGGCGGCGTTTTTGTACCATCCGGGTAGAAAATAATTAAACATAACCAAGACTTCTATTAAATCATAATTAATTTAATTCGTTACTTATCATAGTAATCCGTTCATACTTTTCTATATTTTATTTACTTTATAACAAAGAGTTGCTAATAATATTTCCTGTTTTATTTAAGTTCCGAATTAGAAGATAGATGATACTACAGATAATGAAGCTTTGATATAATTTGTTACTTACTTACATTGAAACCAGATGGCAGAACGGTCGCACACCCATACTTAATTAATTCTATTGTATGATTTTTATTATTATTCAATTAATTTTCTAATAAAATATAAATTTTATTTGTTTATAAACTATTTATTGACAAAATCAAAAATATTTAAATACTTTTACTTCAATCGCATGAGACGATTACACACACACTCATTTTTTTTAAATATTTATTATGTAGTCTTCTTCATTTGTAAACCGAGTTGGAAGATTCGTTTTTATTGGTAAAGGAATATTTCAAGGTGGTCCCACTTTCATTCCATTAGCATTGGACCTTAGATCTCAAAGATACGATCGGGACCTTCTCACAATCGAATAGAATATGGAATGACCAACATATTAGTAGGCCTATAATAATCCTAGATTATATAGATACCTGGCTATGTTGAAGGATGTTTTGGTGCATTTTTTTCGACTAGTTTTTTTAAAGTTTTTTTTTTTAATTAATTTCCAACGATTAGTGTTTTAATGACATAGTATTTTATGCAGTGATAGTAAACAATACAGTCATTAGGCAATATCATGTTAAGAGAAATGAAGTCTACCTTAAAAAAATAAAAACGTGTGCGAAAGGAACACTATTTACGTGAAGAAACTAATCAAATCAAAAAGTTTAATTGGAAATTCTTTGAAAAATGTTTATCTCCTAGAGACTGGCTTTTGCTTATGGTTTTGCTTGCACCAATCTACAATTGACATATCCCTCACGAACAGTACTATATTGTACTGGATGAAAGATACCCTTTGCCCCATTGTGTGTCGCTGACGACGTGTATGGCAAATTTCGTTGAACGGTTAAGTAATTAAGCCGTGAAAGTGCAACAAACAAACAGACTCAAATTTGCATATATAATATTGATAAAATATATTGATAAGAGTTAGATTTAAAATAGTGAATATAAATTCTGAATAAAAATAAGGTTTAGTGAAATTTCTATGCGTTTGAGATTATACAACCTGCAGTGCATGATGCTCGTCTTCTCGAGTTTCAATACTCATACACACACAAAGACTCATATAAAGTAGATAGAGAGAGATTAAAACTCGCCTGGTGAGGCCATAACGCTTTTTTCTTACGTGACGATTTCTATTGGTGAACCGCAAGCCACGTTAAGAAACTGAAATTCAATGAGAAAATTTTTGGCCTCTAATATTTTGGATTTCTTCGTCACTATAATGCTTTATGTGGTCGCTGTCGCTAGAGCAATTTATTGTAACACATCCTGAAATAAGGAACCTGTGAGTGTTGAATGCGATAATTATTTCGGTGATGTTTAATGTGTTATTTTGTATACTTTCGTATGTGCAATTCTCTAATAGTGAAAATATGAAAATAAGTTATTGATAAGTTAAAAAAAAAACATGGTATATCCAATAATTAAGTTAACTCTTTAGTAATCTGTCACCAAACATCTATAAGTATGTTCCGGCAGATGCACTAGATAACCAATCCTCCTCGTATACCATATCGTCATTTAATAAATAACGTGTAAAAAAACGACATCTGTGAAACATTTTGGTAGGCGGTAGAGCCACGCTGAAGCTATTACTGGTTTCAGCATGAATGGGTCGGCTCGACCGGGATAGTACCACTCTCTCATAGAAAACCGACGTGAAGTAACAGTGCTTGCATTGTTGCGTTTCGTTCGGTCAGTGAGAGCGCCGGAAGCCCACCTGTCCTCCCCTTCCCTCTCCTCTCCCCCCTCCCTTCCCTTCCCTCAAACACAGGCTGGCAACGCACTTTCGAATCCCCTGTGTTGAAAGTGTCTATGGACGATGGTGTTCACTTAACATACCAGGTGACCCACCTGTTCGTTTGCCTGCTATGACATAAAAATTCAGTTACTTCTAAGAAATTTACATTTTAAAATTACTGTTTTCATAAACATACAATTTTCCTACAGTAAAGGTGTTTGCATAAAATAAGAAACACTGGCTTAAGAAAAATTTCTCATAAATCTCCTTGCATATTATTTTTCCTATTTGAATTTATAAAGAGTACGACACAGGAAAAGCAACATAAAAAAATATCAGTCCCCATTAGAACGTTATTATTCGATGCTACCCAACACTATTAAACTTAGAAGTATTAAATTTTGTGATTATATCCTTTGAATTGTCTACATATTATGTTTTATTTATTATATCGGAGACTATATAACATACTCGTAAATATAACATAAAGTGAAAACTTTCACTGCTTCATAGCAGATAATACAAAGAAATAAATCCATTATGACTTTGACTGCACGAATAGTGTGTTACTTCAAATGGTCTGAGTGTTGTAACTTAAATACCACATAGGACAATTCTTTGTGTTTGTGAATTCTATGTTTGCAAAGTCCCTCATTGATTCTATTCTCGTCCTGCGTATATCGCCATGAAGTATAGCCTATGGCCAGGTGTGGGAACACATTATCGTTATTGTTACGGAAATGTTGAGATGTTCTACGATAGACGTAACACGATAACTGAGCCCCGAGTGACAAAGCTGTACAGACGTTTTTCAGTACCTTTATATTATTATTAAGGTTAGCTTAGCGTGACAAGTGGACAAAGCTTCGCTACTCAGGTATGAGAGTACCATTACACATTGCTTAATCAAAGGATTTATCGGGATTTAAAAAAAATCTATTATATCAACTGCGTCACTTATGTGCTCCTTGTATTTATCTAAATAAACTTTCATTATTCTATTAAGTTCTTAGAGAATAAATATGATTTAACACTGTTTAAGCTATACCTAAAATGTTAACGAGAAATCATTTCTAGCTCCGATAACATTTGCGTGCATACAGTTAATAGAATGCTCAGCACAGCACAAAGATTGCATCTAAATAGCTTTACGAGCCTAGTTTAAAGATAAACACGGCACTGTGTTAAACCACCGCCACGGCCACCGCACCATAAATATTGCATACGGTGGCCCCACTGTAATTTCCATGCTGTTTCGTGACATTCGATTAATTAACTATAACCTTGGTGGTTATAGCGAATATATAACTTTGTTGCATATAGTAAATTGCATTAGAGGCCACTCGAATTAGGTAGATTATGTCGGCTTGGAGTGTTTTATGCTAGGTCGCCGGGCGGTTCTTTATTATCATTAATTAATGTATAGAAGAAAATTATTTGTTTTGTTTGTTGCTTGGGGTATAAGGGGTGTCGAATAACATCATAAGACTTGAGACACTCAATCCAACCTCACATGCACGTGGTGCGCCCTGCTGAATAACGAACGAGGCAATGGCGAAAGCGGGTGGTAGGGTTTTACAGTCTAACTGGGTCGCAACCACCATGTATATGGCGAAAAAGCCCGTCATAGTGATTCGCTTCCGCGGATCGCGTTTCGGGGCCAGCCTATGCATATCCAGCTTTTCGCAGGCCGGCACGATAGCGGCGACCTGCGATGGATAGTGTGTCTATCGGTGGTCGCCATTGTTTTTGGATTGTACTGTGCTTACCATCAGGCATAATACAGTCACTTTGCCGTGCAAAAAAAAAATGCTTTCTTATACTGAATGCAATAGGCTGCTTAACTTCTCTATCGGCCGGATCAAAAGACGATTCTGACGTTTTTGGTAGGTCACTGATAGTAATTATTTTTGTTACTTTTAAAACCTCTGCAATAGAAAAAACACTTTTGACTTCCTTACCTCTTTTTATAATGTAGCCTGACGTAAAATGAAGATACGATCTTAGATAGTAAACACGTTAATCATAGAGGACTGACTTTTAAGTGCAGTTACCAGAACACACAGTTACTTGATGACAGATTTTCATCTTAGAGGTGGTAACTAGCCATTACAAAAAGCCTTGCTTATATCATGATATTTTCCTTCGTCGAAAGGTTAAGGACGTCCTTTTATTTATATATTTGTTTGCATTTACAACCATATGTGTTGATAGTAAGTAATATTTATCGCCGTATACCTCGTTAACGTGAGTAAATATTCATTAGCGTTCCCGGTAAAGGTAATGAGCTTTCATATATCTGGGAGTATTTTAGACTCCATGCGCGCTACTACGACACTTACCGGCCCGTGTTTTCTATATACGTTATGGACCATTACTATGAATTCTATTTATGTGACTTCTTCGTTATGGCATTGCCAATTATAGGAATAAATTTCGTAAAAAAATATAGTTAGGACATACACGAAAAACTTTACTATATTTAAATCTATAAACTAGATTTAATACCAAGAATTTTATTATCTTAACATTGTTCGTACATTTTGAAGTTACGGCAATTCTAAGTAAACTTACCTTATACTTTTCACAATAAGAAGACAATTCCCAGAATAATTCATATAGTTTTGACAGTTTTTTTTATCAAATGGGGTTCCCGTTTGAAACAAGTCATCTTTCGATTTGATACTCGTATAGATTTTCTCCTACTCCTTTATTATGTTACAAAATTATGCGATTCAGTTTATCCTGCGCGGAATACATACCCGTCTTCTTTAGATCGCCCTAACTATTACGCCATGAAAATCATGAGTTAAATTATCTTCTTATTGGCTGCTTTTTAATATATTTTGTGTGTAATGTAATATTACTCATATGTTTCTATATACAAGTCAGAGTACTTTATCTCCTAAGAATTCATTAAAGTACAAAGTTTCTTCTACTAACTTTTAGAATGATACCTTTGAAACCGGACGGACTTCGCAGAATTTCCTGCTAGAGTCAAATTAAGACGTTTTCCGTTGGGAAATTCAAAAGTTTAAAATTCTATTTTTATATACTTTATACAAGCTCTTTCTCTGCTTACTTCATTGGGTCAAAAGGTCATAATATTACTACTATAAGATAAGAATTAAAATAACAAAACCAATTTTTAACACTCTGGTGGTAGGGTTTTACAGTCTGACTGGGTCGCAACCACCATGTATATGGCGAAAAAGCCCGTCATAGTGATTCGCTTCTGCGGATCGCGTTTCGGGATCAGCCTGTGCATATCCAGCTTTTCGCAGGCCGGCAAGACAGCGGCGACCTGTGATGGATAGCGTATCTCTCGGTGGTCTGAATGCAATAGGTTGCCTAACTTCTCCATCGGCCGGGTCAAAAGACGATTCTGACGTTTTTGGTAGGTCACTGATAGTAATTATTTTTGTTACTTTTAAAACCTCTGCAATAGAAAAAACATTTTTCACTTCCTTGCCTCTTTCTATAATGTAGCCTGACGTAAAATGAAGATACGATCTTAGATGGTAAACACGTTAATCATAGAGGACTGACTTTCAAGTGCAGCTACCAGAACACACAGTTACTTGATGACACATTTTCATCTTAGAGGTGGTAACTAGCCATTACAAAAAACCTTGCTTATATCATGATATTTTCCTTCGTCGAAAGGTTAAGGACGTCCTTGTATTTATATATTTGTTTGCATTTACAACCATATGTGTTGATAGTAAGTAATATTTATCGCCGTATACCTCGTTAACGTGGGTAAATATTCATTAGCGTTCCCGGTAAAGGTAATGAGCTTCCATATATCTGGGAGTATTTTAGACTCCATGCGCGCTACTACGACACTTACCGGCCCGTGTTTTGTATATACGTTATGGACCATTACTATGAATTCTATTTATGTGACTTCTTCGTTATGGCATTGCCAATTATAGGAATAAATTTCGTAAAAAAATATAGTTAGGACATACACGAAAAACTTTACTATATTTACTGTGTTGTTATTACTAACAAAAAAGTAGCAAGAAGAATAAATATATTAACACGGCAAACAGTTATCTTATTATTATGAGCAGCACCATCTATCGTTCACAAACAATATTATAATTTTTTATCAGATTCTTATAGCAAGGAAATAATAGCATATATGTGCAACACGTACTTTAAATAAGATCTTAATCGATTTGCCCGATTTCTGAGTCACATTTATCTGTGCAATAACGTTATCGGTTCGATAACTTGTCAAATTTGGTTTCTGAACACACAATCATACGATAAACATTCGTTAAACTTAACCGGCCAACCTGTGCGTTTATCTGTCCGATAAGTTTTATTTGCAAAAATGTTTTTAATCTCTTGACAATTACATGTCAGTGACGAACAACTAACGAATTGAAACCTGTATCTAAAATAATTAAATTTATAAGTAAATCATTATATAATTAAAATTAAGCCATCTACTAATCTCCCAAAGTATTTTTTAATCATTATATTACTACTGTAAGTTAAGAATTAGAATAATAAAACCAATTTTAACTCATTCCTAAAAAGAGCCATCTAATGAACATCAAAGAACTAGTTATGGGATTCATAGTTATTTGACAACTTGTTGTGTATTCAGAAACGCATTGACAGTTTATCTTATGGATAACTTTATTGAATCAATAACTAATGATAGTATTTATTTTAGCACTAATTGCCCGGATTCTGAGGTACTCGGTTAAACTTGGTATAATTTTTAAAATACGATGATTATACTAATCTTTAAATAGTAAGAGCTCAATTTTGATATTTTTCTTATTTATGTTTAGTAAATAGTGTATAAATAGTTACTTGAATAAAGTTGCTATACTGTCATTCTTTTCACGGGAACTAGGTGTTTCATCTTAGATTTTTATCTATTTTATCCTCATTATCTATACACCCATATAAAAGAGTAATGACACACAGTAACTTAAATCCTTTTTCGAGTTGACTCGTATATATCATCTGAAGTCTACGTTAAACTTATGCGGTTTCAAAGCCGGAAATGTATAATTTTGTTATATATTAGCTTGTTGTTCCTCATCCTCCGCTCCGATATTATTTAATAAACATTCGAAATAGATTTCAAATACCGCATGCAAACATATATACATAGAATTTTATATATTACTATATGTACAGATTGTCAATCACGTCTGTTCGCATTTCAAATGATTAATGCCAAAAAACGTAAACGTTCGTTCAGGAAATTTGTTTACGCGGCGAAACGGCACCGGATCACGTATCGCGCGTGAAGAAGTGTCATAACTTAAACATTCTGTTTTAGAAACTCAAAGCAAGTTTGATTATGAGTATCGATGACGTTTATGAGTTTGGTATACGAGAGGATAGGGAGATTAGACACGCGACTTTGCGAAACACTTTTGTTATTTCATATGTATTTTCGAAGCAATCGCTAAAAAGTTTGTCTGAAGCGTTTGTAATATTGCAGTGGATTTTGTGATTCTAGTCGTTATGTTTACGATCATTTGTAGCGGTATAAGAAGTATGTGTTTTTTTTAACTAGATTAATTGTGGTTTGTCTTAAATTTTTGAAGTGTTAAGTTCTTTAGCCACGATGAACAGTTTTTTATAGGAGA
>MU159847.1:0-34569 GCA_015888305.1 Antheraea pernyi | reverse complement strand
GAAGAGTGTCCCGAGGGAACGTGCGCCGGGTGAAGTGGCTGCCCATCGTTCGAAATTTCTTTTCTCCACTTTGACAAACGCAGACGAAAGCCTCTCAAATGTCTACTTTGAATGGAAATTGCGTAATCGGTAAAATTTCGACGCAGCCTTCGGCGGCTGTCATCCTTCCTTTATCGATGCCTCGTAATAGAGGATTCGGTCGCTTAGAAAATATCTGTTTTCCGTTTTTCGTTTCAAATTTTATTAGCATTATAAAAGTTGGAATTTTATCAGTGATTTCTATACGAACTTTTCCTCTCCACCATACGTTTTAAAGAAACGTTATACTTAATTATTCTAACATATTTATATTATTATATATATATATAATATTAAAACATATACTTTGTACAAAGTCGTATTGTAAAAACGGGTTCACTTTTCCCTTAGAATCCTAAACTGTATCCGAATCCGAAAAAACAAATGTTAGTAGCTAACTTAATTAATTGGCGATTCGCATTATAAACAATAAACTACTGACTACGTATATGTAAGAGCGTTTACTTTTAATCCTTCACAGGTATCTTTTTTAATTCATAGTTAGGTACTATAAATAAAAATTTATAGCTGTATGTACGTAAGCGTCTCACTTCCTAACAGTTGTAGTTATTTCGCTAATTATTTTCTTGTGTTTGTAATTGTCAAGGCAAGTTCGTATGAGAGAAAATTTTTAAACAAATCGACGGGATAGGGAAACATTAGGTTTAAAAAAAATATATATAAAAAGTGATTAAATGAGACAGAAAACAGTAGGGGATCGTCAAAGATATTGACGTTCATTTGTTCAGTTACGATTTTAAACCCTTACACGGTAGTACTGTTCGCACACCCGTTCGAAGCCGGGGCGAGTAGCTAGTATATTAAAATAGTAAATTTAAAATTGAACATTATGTTTAATATTATACTGTACATAACTGAAATAAGTTGTTTATAATATGTGGGTGATAAAACAATTGTGTCCGTGTGTCTGGGTCGCAATCGCTATACACAAAGTGTGCAGCAATCAATTGAAATAATAATATCCGTAACTTACTCGATCGGTACTACCATGCGAATGGTGGCAAAGCCAGCAGCTTTTTTGGGTTCTCGTGTTTCGTGATCAGACAGTATCTGTGCAGCTGATGGTGGATTGCAGTCCGGCATGATTGTACATTATTGAAGAATGAATGAAGAAAATATCTTAATTGCAGTAAATACCTTGACTTTACAATTCAAGAACTGGAATCGCAGATACTGTATAACCAAAATATAAATGGAAAATTAAACATTACAAACAAAATATTATCATCATACCATACTAATGATACAAAGGTGTACATATCAGTATAAACTAGCTGCCACCATCACAGGTGAGCTAAGCACTGGTTTTCAATTCTGGGCAAGTGGGTTTAAATACTAGTGATCATTAAAAGTGAAGTGTTTCATAAACAGGTATATACATATATAAGTAGATATACTATAGTATGTAATAAATAAGTATTAAATAAATAAACTAACTCATTTGAATTAAATAAAAGGTAATCTATACTAATGTTATAAAGCTGGAGAATTTGTTGTAGTCCGGTGAAGCTGTTAAGACCTTGCTTGGCCAATAGCGTAGTCAGAACGAAAAAAAAAAGAAAAAAAAACTGGAGAATTTGTTTGTTTGGTTGAAAGCGTTAATCTCAGGAACTACTGGTCCGGTTTGTAAATTATTTCCGTCTTAGATAGCTCATTTATCGTGGATAGATATAGGCTATATCATCACGTTAAGACCAATAGAAGCGGAACACAAATGAAGAATGTTTCAAAATTGTTTTTTTTTCCTTTTGAGAACTTCCGCTGCGTGTTAGCGTTAACCCAAAGTAACAATTCCACGCGAACGAAGTCGCGAGCAGAAACGACGACTATAATATATAATACGACTAGTATTATATAGCCTAACGTTATTGTTTTAGTGCATTTTTGTTCCCACCAGACATACTGTCGTTGATTCGTGATATAATAAAAAAGAGAGAAAAAGCTTTTGACTATCTATATAAACAATATTCACGTAATAATGATATATTGTCCTGATACTGTCAAAATCATCTATTTAAATTCAAATGTCCCTGAGGTTTTTGCTCATTTACGTCCGAGAACATTCACCGTAATACCGAAAAAAAACTAGAAGCGAACTACCCCGAAACATAGCAAGAGTGCAATTTGCAGGGCCTCCCTGCGAGGTAATATTACCCACCGCTAGACAGAGAAAGTCCATTAGGTTTTATGGGTTCTTGGGACGACGAATGCTCGCAGCGCTGAAATTAATTAAATTCTCACCTAAACGCTACTGAAAAGTCGAAGAGTAATGACATGCTAACCTTCTTTTATACTTAGATATACATTTATTTATTTACTGTAGAAATTTAGCATTACATTTATTATTTACTTTACATGTATGTATTAACCTACATCCATATTTTACATTTAACTAGTTTTTGCTCTCGGTCACAAAACAAAATTGTATACTTCAAGTTCCAAAATCAAAATAAAAAAATACTTTATTCAATTTAGGCTCTAAGAAAGCTCTTATGAACATCAAAACTGCCACCGGTTCGGAAAACAACCCAGTCATCAAGAAGAACTGGTACAAAACTCGATCTGTCTGATCGATTTATCTTTTTAACGTATATATATATACTGTACTGTACTGTAGGCCTTTTCATCTCTAACAGATGATTCAAGTAGCATTCCGAAGGAAGGCACTTCCGTAGTTGATTAGTGAGACCGATCCGGGAAAGAATCCCACAGCTACACATCTGGCAAGTATACGAGCCTCCAGGTGGACGGGGGTTGGCGGCCTGCTCATGATGCCTCATGCGTTTTTCCTTGAGTAGTTGAAATCAGGCAACGTCGTGCTTTGACTGACCTTCTTCGATTAGGCGACACCATTTAGCAGAATTAACTAATGAAACTTATACTATACCAATATATAATGACAATCAGTCAGCCCATAAGTTGTCAGCCAATCCTATTCATCATAAAAGATCCAAACATATAGATGTGCGGTATCATTTTTGTAGAGAGAAAATTGCTAGTGAAATTGTAAACATTAGATACTTATCTACCTCAGAGATGCCCGCAGATCTTCTTACTAAGGGTTTATGTAAAATGAAACATTACAGTTTTTTAGAAATGTTTGGTTTATTTGATAAGAAATAACGTTGATTTTGGTTTGTTACAAAATATATTATATAGATGTATATTGATATGTAATAAGTATAGTGTGGTAAATGTATGCACCTAGTATTTTGTTAAGTGGGGGTGTTAAGTATGTAACAAAATGTAACTAGTAGTGCCATCTATGATTATTCTGTTGGTACCCTATTTTGATTAAATCGTTAGTTGTTGTCAAGCTATCAGTGTGTATCATTTATAATATAATCTTAAAACATACACTTTATGTCTCTGACGTTTGACCTGAACCATTATACCCGATGGAAAGTGAAGCTAAAGTCGTATTGTAAAAACGGGTTACTTTTCTCTTAGAATCCTAAACTGTATCCGAATCCGAAAAAACAAATGTGAAAAAGTAGCTAACATAATTAATTGGCGATTCGCATTATAAACAATAAACTACTGACTACTTATATGTAAGAGCGTTTACTTTTAATCCTTCACAGGTATCTTTTTTAATTCATAGTTAGGTATTATAAATAAAAATTTATTGCTGTGTGTACGTAAGCGTCTCACTTCCTAACAGTTGTAGTTATTTCGCTAATTATTTTCTTGTTTTTGTAATTGTCAAGGCAAGTTCGTATGAGAGAAAATTTTCGAACAATACGACGGGATAGGGAAACATTAGGTTTAAAAAAATTATATATAAAAAGTGATCAAATGAGACAGAATACAGTAGGGGATCGTCAAAGATATTGACGTTCATTTGTTCAGTTACTATTTTATTCCCTTACACGGTAGTACTGTTCGCACACCCGTTCGAAGCCGGGGCGAGTAGCTAGTATATTAAAATAGTAAATTTAAAATTGAACATTATGATTAATATTATACTGTACATAACTGAAATAAGTTGTTTATATAATAATATGTAACACTAAGACCAATAGGAGCGGAGCACCAATGAAGAATGTTCTAAAATGGTTTTTTTTTGCGTGTTTGCGTTAACCCAAAGTAACTACTCCACGCGAACGAAGTCGCGAGCAGAAATTAGTAGTTATATAGCCGAACTTTATTGTTTTAGTGCATTTTTGTTCCCACCAGATATATTGCCATTAATTCGTGTTACAATAAAAAAGAGAGAAAAAGCTTTTGACCATGTATATAAATAATATTCCACGTAATAACGATATATTGTCCTGATACCGTCAAAATCATCTATTTAAATTCAAATGTCCCTGAGGTTTTTGCTCATTTACGTCCGAGAACATTCACCGTAATACCGAAAAAAAACTAGAAGCGAACTACCCCGAAACATAGCAAGAGTGCAATTTGCAGGGCCTCTCTGCGAGGTAATATTACCCACCGTTAGACAGAGAAAGTCCATTAGGTTTTATGGGTTCTTGGGACGACGAATGCTCGCAGCGCTGAAATTAATTAAATTCTCACCTAAACGCTACTGAAAAGTCGAAGAGTAATGACATGCTAACCTTCTTTTATACTTAGATATACATTTATTTATTTACTGTAGAAATTTAGCATTACATTTATTATTTACTTTACATGTATGTATTAACCTACATCCATATTTTACATTTAACTAGTTTTTGCTCTCGGTCACAAAACAAAATTGTATACTTCAAGTTCCAAAATCAAAATAAAAAAATACTTTATTCAATTTAGGCTCTAAGAAAGCTCTTATGAACATCAAAACTGCCACCGGTTCGGAAAACAACCCAGTCATCAAGAAGAACTGGTACAAAACTCGATCTGATTTATCTTTTTAACGTATATATATACTGTACTGTACTGTAGGCCTTTTCATCTCTAACAGATGATTCAAGTAGTATTCCGAAGGAAGGCACTTCCGTAGTTGATTAGTGAGACCGATCCGGGAAAGGATCCCTCGGCCACACATCTGGCAAGTATACGTGCCCCCAGGTGGACGGGGGTTGGCGGCCTGCTCATGATGCCTCATGCGTTTTTCCTTGAGTAGTTGAAATCAGGCAACGTCGTGCTTTGACTGACCTTCTTCGATTAGGCGACACCATTTAGCACGGTCCACGGATAGCTCCTCCTGTTGATTGCTTGAGATGTTAAATGCAGCCATGTCACCTTTAGCACAATCCTTAAAGCGGAGCATAGGACGCCTGACAGACCTCTTTGTATGTGCTATATAATACTAGCGGGACCGATAGACGTTGTCCCACCCTGATAATAAAAAAACCCTTAAAAAATTGTATACCAGAGGCTTCCTCATGATTTTGTCATGAAAATCCGTTCCGTAATTTTTGAATTTATCGCGAACAGACAGACAGAGACGTGGCGGAGGACTTTGTTTTATACCATGTAATGATTTAGTATACATTAGACGTCACAATCCTAGTGAATGCACAGAGATGAGTCAATTCCAGACTTCACCATCATTCATTATATTTATCCACTCTATAGCAGCCTTTTGACACCAAAACCCGCTTGACATGGCGCTTAAACTCACAATCCGTTGAAATATCCTTTGGGACTTTGTTGTAAAACCTAACGCTATTCCCTAAAAAACTTACCGGTTGAAACTATGCGTCGTCAGTCAGCAACTTAAAGAATTTAATTAAAGTTGTTAACCAATTTTATTATCGTAAGGAAGTGATTAAGTTATGTGTACAAATAGAAGCTCCGCCGCAACATTGTACTGGTAAGTGAGCGTGGTAATAATACATGACACATACCTATTTGTACACATAACTTAATCACTTACTTACGATAATAAAATTGGTTAACAACTTTAATTAAATTCTTTAAGTTGCTGACTGACGACGCATAGTTTCAACCGGTAAGTTTTTTAGGGAATAGCGTTAGGTTTTACAACAAAGTCCCAAAGGATATTTCAACGGATTGTGAGTTTAAGCGCCATGTCAAGCGGGTTTTGGTGTCAAAAGGCTGCTATAGAGTGGATAAATATAATGAATGATGGTGAAGTCTGGAATTGACTCATCTCTGTGCATTCACTAGGATTGTGACGTCTAATGTATACTAAATCATTACATGGTATAAAACAAAGTCCTCCGCCACGTCTCTGTCTGTCTGTTCGCGATAAATTCAAAAATTACGGAACGGATTTTCATGACAAAATCATGAGGAAGCCTCTGGTATACAATTTTTTAAGGGTTTTTTTATTATCAGGGTGGGACAACGTCTATCGGTCCCGCTAGTATTATATAGCACATACAAAGAGGTCTGTCAGGCGTCCTATGCTCCGCTTTAAGGATTGTGCTAAAGGTGACATGGCTGCATTTAACATCTCAAGCAATCAACAGGAGGAGCTATCCGTGGACCGTGCTAAATGGTGTCGCCTAATCGAAGAAGGTCAGTCAAAGCACGACGTTGCCTGATTTCAACTACTCAAGGAAAAACGCATGAGGCATCATGAGCAGGCCGCCAACCCCCGTCCACCTGGTCGATATTAGTAATTAACTGAGATCTGAATGTCAACAATCGATTTATATAAAAAGTTTCTATTGCATAATGATAACGATACATAATTAGTTTTAGCCAAATTGCCAGATTCAAAATACATATACGTTTTAGTGAGGCATGCGTACACTGGTACATATATGGTACATATATTATTAATTTATATTAGCTTGGTTAGTTTAGATAGATTCGCGATTTTGCATAAGGCTACAGCCTAAGCCGAGGTTCGGCCACACTAGTGCGCTTGATCTTGTTGCCATACGATTGAGTGCCTTAAATGCTTGCCCAAAAAACCTGATGAAGTTGCGAAAGCCCATCAGACCCACAGCGTATAGTAAGTTTGAAAAAAAAACAGACCGGTACACAGCAACCCGATCGCTATTGTTCCCGATTTGTTGGGTAAATTGTATAGTACTCGCCAGTAAGTTTGTATATATGAAGTTACTTACGAATTGATTCTGTTATCGATTTAAATACACGCTCTTATAAGCATTTTTTTACTCACTTTTCCTCTCATCCAGCACACTGAAAATAATGTTCTTTATTTGGAGCTAACTTCAGAAATTCAGAATAAATTTCCAATTTTTTACTTTCCTTTGACCTTTGGGATTTATCTATATAATCGGATTTTAAACAGGTAGTTATTACTGTTTCACTAAATGTAAAAATTTTATATACCATGCTATACCATAAATACAAGTAATTTATAAATTGTACTAATGATAAAACCCTATGGAAATAGCTGTTTGCAAATGTGAATTTTATGTTCAAACACCGCTTTCCTCTTAGTATTACAGTATTATATCAGAAAAGTTTTCTCGTAAAAATCTGACGTCCCAAAGTTAAATCCTACACCAAGAGAGTTACGGAATATATTTTTTAACGTTCTATTCGGCCGAGTCGAAACTTCTAGAGTTAATGTTAAAATTATATTAATAAACGAAAGCGGCTGCGGCCGCGGCACCCTGAATCCATTTGTTTTACTGCAGTCCAGTAAATTGTTTTAAATTAAACGAAACCTAATACTGAAATCGAGCCAGAAAATATCGGCTGCCGCTTGAAACGTTGCTAGATTTTTGTGGAAAGTTAAGTGACTTCGTACCGCAGATGTTTTGGTATTTTTTTATTATTAACGAACATAAACTGTAAACTGTTTATTCTCAATTGGAAGAAAGTAATACCAATTACTAACTAAAATATACCAAATAACTGATCGGCTCAATTTTTTATTTTGTTAGTTTTATGTTATAGGTTGCAAACGAACAGGTGGGTCACCTGATGTTAAGTGATCACCACCGTCCAAGGACACTAACAACACCAGAGGAGTCGCAAGTGCGTTGCCACCCTTTGGGGGAAGGGTTAGGGAAGGGAGAGGGAGAGGAGAAAGGAGAGAGCTGACCGAACGAAATGCAACAATGCAAGCACTGTTACTTCACGTCGGTTTTCTATGAGAGTGTGGTACTACCCCGAGCGAGCCGACCCATTCATTCTGAAACCGGTTATAGTTTCAGCGTGGCTCTACCACCATTAAAACCATTGAAACGAGACTATTGATAAACATGAGATTTAAAGTGACTTAAGAATTTTATTAATATATTCGAAGCTATTAACATTACCCCTTACAATATAATTTAGTATTGTTAATTCTATGTAGCAGTACTCATCAAAAAGCTCTTTAGAAAATAACTTTAGTACTAAAAATATTAATTTAACATACAGGTTACGATACCATTACACACCACTTAATGGGAATAATATTCTGAACATGATAAGATCTGCGCTATGTCCGACTACGAAATAACCAAAGCTATATTTATTTTTACATCAGAGTAATTGTGATCACGCTGCTACATTTCAGTCTTAGGTAACCTTGGTATACATAGGCACATGAGACATGCATGATGCAAGGATTACCTAATTTATGTCACTTATTTCGATACAATTTTAATTATTTTCAAGTTAAACATCGACATTGACCACATAACGTCAAGTGGACTTCAACTTCCAGTAATGAAAAATAATATTAACTTTGACAACATAATGAGGTCTATAGTAGTAATATCTCAAGTTTATTCAAATGAAAAGGACGAAATTTTATTGGATACCGTGTTTTAGTTCAATCATATACAAAGCTTAACGTCAGAATATTAATAATAATATAAACTAAGCATAATGCAAAATATCTATTTTTAAATCACTATTTACCATCATCATCATTGTCATTGATATACATATAACATGATATATACTTTAATAAGGGTTATATAACCATCATCCAAGGGTACCAGATCATTAATTTCAACAGCGAATAAATTCTTCAAAGTCAGGAAACTTTAGATAGCCTATAGACTTTCGATATAAGGATACGTAGCGTTAATAAAACCTAATCAGCTATGAGACAGGAACTCGCTGTGGAAAAGAAAATCTTTAATAAGGAAGACGTAAAAGTATTGATTTCAGTTCAAGCGTTATATCCAATTCTTATGGAACAAAATTTATACTTGCGTGGTCGAGATTTGCGAATTTGGTAAAAACCGTTTAGATTAAGTTCTTATGTGGCAATACAGGTATCCTCTTCTAGTTTTATAGTTTGAAGCGATGCTGTTCAATGGTTATCCTGTCGTGCACCGTATTGATGGACGTAGACTCGAATCCTTGCTGAACAAGAGATTTGCGTGAAGGAGAAAGTGGTGATGAAATGAGATTTTTCTAAGCCCATGACAGGCGATGGACACTGTGTCACTCGGTGGTCGCCATTGTTTTTGAACTGTACCGCAGGCCGGCATGTTAGACGTCACAATCCTAGTGAATGCACAGAGATGAGTCAATTCCAGACTTCACCATCATTCATTATATTTATCCACTCTATAGCAGCCTTTTGACACCAAAACCCGCTTGACATGGCGCTTAAACTCACAATCCGTTGAAATATCCTTTGGGACTTTGTTGTAAAACCTTACCCTCAAGGTTGAAAATCTGTCGTCAAGCCCCTATGGGTGTGTTCCGGCAGCTACATTTGAGAGCCAGAAGGTTTACCGTGTTTATCATCTCAGACAGCATCGTCATTTAACATAAGATGAGATTGTACTCAAACTCTGAACCTACAAAGGATAAAAAGATTCGCAAAATGTTACGTAGTTCTATTCAATAGGTATGTGTCATGTATTATTACCACGCTCAATTATTAATACAATGTTGCGGCGGAGCTTGCAAGGCGCGTTCCCTATTCAACAATACGTTGTCGTGTCTCTTCTATTACTGTATGATATTTGGTTCGGTAGACAAATTGGGGTCTTTGTACCTAACTAGTTGCCTAAACATTTAACTAAATTGAATGTTATCGTGTATAGGTATCTAGAAATGGGCAAAGATAAGACAATTCCGTTCCTTTTATCCATTTCTCAAACGATTATCATTATTTTACTAAGTAATAAGAAGCTTTAGCTAAAGTTATTTAGTTTTTAAAAAATGTATGCGTGTATTTATGTACGTATGTAAATAGTAGTACTTCTTTACCTCAAAAATACATTAAATGCAATCGATAACGTTTTAATAAAAAAATCATAACTATCTTTAAAAGCCTTTAATATTAATTTTCTATATATCTGTTTACATAATCAAGTAAGCTACCAAAAATAAATACAATAAACTATTTATCAAATAATAATGTAATAATAATCATTTAGGTATAATATATACAAATAAAAAGAATATATACCGACAGTTAACCTCAGATCTAAAAACCCACTTAAAAAAGTTTATAATATAAAAAAAACTTTTATCAGAAATATTCCCAACAAATGATCATTCATTATCATGTATAATTTAAAAGCACACACAAATACACACGCACGAATTCATTTTTTTTACCTACACTGATGTGAAGCACGTTATACAAATACATAGATATAGATACATTTGAATAACTACCTTGAATATAGTTATCAGTTCTCACGAAAACTTGACAGACAATTGCCAGCGAACTTCATGGTGTCGCTTTTTGGTATCGGTGAGCGCGCGAAACGTAAAAATTCACTCGCATCTTTTTAATCAAACGCGCCAAAGGAGTATAACTTTAATAAGAACCAGTTCGATTTTTTTATTGATGGACAAGGCGATGCCTTTATTTATGTCTCTATTCGTCATACTCCACTAAGTTTACGTTTACTAATTTACCCATATTCTTGGGGCTTTTTTCTCGAAAGAGTATACGAATATTTACATACTCTTTAGCAAAAGGACATTAACGACACTGCAACATTAAAAAAAATGTTAGAAATTCGAACACTGAACGAATTAGTAACATTAAATTTATATATATTTAATACTGTTTATACAGTTTTGTCTGAAACTTGACAGACAGTTGCCAGCGAACTTCATGGTGTCGCTTTTTGGTATCGGAGAGCGCGCGAAACGTAAAAATTCACTCGCATCTTTTTAATCAAACGTGCCAAAGGAGTATAACTTTAATAAGAACTAGTTCGATTTTTTTTATGATGGGCAAGTCGATGCCTTTATTTATGTCTCTATTCGCAATACTCTACTAAGTTTATGTTTACTAATTTAACCATATTCTTGGGGTTTTTTTCTCGAAAAAGTATACGAATATTTGCACACTCTTTAGCAAAAGGACATTAACGACACTGCAACATTTTAAAAAATGCTAGAAATTCGAACACTGGACGAATTAGTAACATTAAATTTATATATATTTAATACTGTTAATACCGTTTTGTCTGAAGAAGTATAAAATGTGATCTCCTCTGTGTTGCAACTGGCCACTGAGCTTCAACGACTGATAGCTTGTGATTCTTGTTTTGATACTTCAGCTGCTGATTATATATCGTCTCGAGCGTTTGATGAAGAAACAGATGAATTCGATGTCACCCTTTTCTTTTTTGTTGACGTTCACGTGCATTATCACCAAAAAGTTAGCGTCTCGATATTAGTAATTAACTGAGATCTGAATGTCAACAATCGATTTATATAAAAAGTTTCTATTGCATAATGATAACGATACATAATTAGTTTTAGCCAAATTGCCAGATTCAAAATACATATACGTTTTAGTGAGGCATGCGTACACTGGTACATATATGGTACATATATTATTAATTTATATTAGCTTGGTTAGTTTAGATAGATTCGCGATTTTGCATAAGGCTACAGCCTAAGCCGAGGTTCGGCCACACTAGTGCGCTTGATCTTGTTGCCATACGATTGAGTGCCTTAAATGCTTGCCCAAAAAACCTGATGAAGTTGCGAAAGCCCATCAGACCCACAGCGTATAGTAAGTTTGAAAAAAAAACAGACCGGTACACAGCAACCCGATCGCTATTGTTCCCGATTTGTTGGGTAAATTGTATAGTACTCGCCAGTAAGTTTGTATATATGTAGTTACTTACGAATTGATTCTGTTATCGATTTAAATACACGCTCTTATAAGCATTTTTTTACTCACTTTTCCTCTCATCCAGCACACTGAAAATAATGTTCTTTATTTGGAGCTAACTTCAGAAATTCAGAATAAATTTCCAATTTTTTACTTTCCTTTGACCTTTGGGATTTATCTATATAATCGGATTTTAAACAGGTAGTTATTACTGTTTCACTAAATGTAAAAATTTTATATACCATGCTATACCATAAATACAAGTAATTTATAAATTGTACTAATGATAAAACCCTATGGAAATAGCTGTTTGCAAATGTGAATTTTATGTTCAAACACCGCTTTCCTCTTAGTATTACAGTATTATATCAGAAAAGTTTTCTCGTAAAAATCTGACGTCCCAAAGTTAAATCCTACACCAAGAGAGTTACGGAATATATTTTTTAACGTTCTATTCGGCCGAGTCGAAACTTCTAGAGTTAATGTTAAAATTTTATTAATAAACGAAAGCGGCTGCGGCCGCGGCACCCTGAATCCATTTGTTTTACTGCAGTCCAGTAAATTGTTTTAAATTAAACGAAACCTAATACTGAAATCGAGCCAGAAAATATCGGCTGCCGCTTGAAACGTTGCTAGATTTTCGTGGAAAGTTAAGTGACTTTATACTACGCAGATGTTTTGGTATTTTTTTATTATTAACGAACATAAACTGTAAACTGTTTATTCTCAATTGGAAGAAAGTAATACCAATTACTAACTAAAATATACCAAATAACTGATCGGCTCAATTTTTTATTTTGTTAGTTTTATGTTATAGGTTGCAAACGAACAGGTGGGTCACCTGATGTTAAGTGATCACCACCGTCCAAGGACACTAACAACACCAGAGGAGTCGCAAGTGTGTTGCCACCCTTTGGGGGAAGGGTTAGGGGAGGGAGAGGGAGAGGAGACCAAATAACTGATCGGCTCAATTTTTTATTTTGTTAGTTTTATGTTATAGGTTGCAAACGAACAGGTGGGTCACCTGATGTTAAGTGATCACCACCGTCCAAGGACACTAACAACACCAGAGGAGTCGCAAGTGCGTTGCCACCCTTTGGGGGAAGGGTTAGGGAAGGGAGAGGGAGAGGAGAAAGGAGAGAGCTGACCGAACGAAATGCAACAATGCAAGCACTGTTACTTCACGTCGGTTTTCTATGAGAGTGTGGTACTACCCCGAGCGAGCCGACCCATTCATTCTGAAACCGGTTATAGTTTCAGCGTGGCTCTACCACCATTAAAACCATTGAAACGAGACTATTGATAAACATGAGATTTAAAGTGACTTAAGAATTTTATTAATATATTCGAAGCTATTAACATTACCCCTTACAATATAATTTAGTATTGTTAATTCTATGTAGCAGTACTCATCAAAAAGCTCTTTAGAAAATAACTTTAGTACTAAAAATATTAATTTAACATACAGGTTACGATACCATTACACACCACTTAATGGGAATAATATTCTGAACATGATAAGATCTGCGCTATGTCCGACTACGAAATAACCAAAGCTATATTTATTTTTACATCAGAGTAATGGTGATCAATCTGCTACATTTCAGTCTTAGGTGTTCTTGGTATAATACATAGGCATATGAGGCATGCATGATGCAAGGATTACCTAATTTATGTCACTTATTTCGATACAATTTTAATTATTTTCAAGTTAAACATCGACATTGACCACATAACGTCAAGTGGACTTCAACTTCCAGTAATGAAAAATAATATTAACTTTGACAACATAATGAGGTCTATAGTAGTAATATCTCAAGTTTATTCAAATGAAAAGGACGAAATTTTATTGGATACCGTGTTTTAGTTCAATCATATACAAAGCTTAACGTCAAAATTTTAATAATAATATAAACTAAGCATAATGCAAAATATCTATTTTTAAATCACTATTTACCATCATCATCATTGTCATTGATATACATATAACATGATATATACTTTAATAAGGGTTATATAACCATAATCCAAGGGTACCAGATCATTAATTTCAACAGCGAATAAATTCTTCAAAGTCAGGAAACTTTAGATAGCCTATAGACTTTCGATATAAGGATACGTAGCGTTAATAAAACCTAATCAGCTATGAGACAGGAACTCGCTGTGGAAAAGAAAATCTTTAATAAGGAAGACGTAAAAGTATTGATTTCAGTTCAAGCGTTATATCCAATTCTTATGGAACAAAATTTATACTTGCGTAGTCGAGATTTGCGAATTTGGTAAAAACCGTTTAGATTAAGTTCTTATGTGGCAATACAGGTATCCTCTTCTAGTTTTATAGTTTGAAGCGATGCTGTTCAATGGTTATCCTGTCGTGCACCGTGTTGATGGACGTAGACTCGAATCCTTGCTGAACAAGAGATTTGCGTGAAGGAGAAAGTGGTGATGAAACCAGAGATTTTTCTAAGCCCATGACCGGCGATGGATACTGTGTCACTCGGTGGTCGCCATTGTTTTTAGACTGTACTGTGTTTACCATCAGGCACAGTGTAGTCATTTTGCGTTGCTACAATAAAAAAATAAAAAAATCTGACTAGCTACTACCCTTAATGTTGAAAATCTGTCGTCAAGCCCCTATGGGTGTGTTCCGGCAGCTACACTTTAGAGCCAGTAGGTTTAGCGTGTTTATCATCCTAGACCACATAATCATTTAATATCAGATGAGATTGTAGTCAATCGCTGAACTTACAAAGGATAAAAAGGTTCGCAAAATGTTACGTAGTTCTATTCATTTTTTTTTCTATATCATAGTAGTCAAACGAACAGGTGGGTCACCTGATGTAAGTGATCACCACCGTCCATATATACTTGCAACACCAGGGGAGTCGAAAGTGCGTTGCCAGCCTTTGTTAGGATTTTAATTGTACATACACAAACTTTATTTTTATAATACGTAATAGAGAACAAATAAAAAATTGGAAATAAAAGTAGTATGAACTATTTGAATAGGAAAACAAAATAAACTTCGAAAATGTTAGTTTAACAAACAAACAAACAAACAAACAAACAAACTCTTTAGCTTTATATATTAGTATAGATTCGAAGCTATTAATATTACCCTTTACAATATAATTTAGTATTGTTAATTCTATGTAGCAGTACTCATCAAAAAGCTCTTTAGAAAATAACTTTAGTACTAAAAATATTAATTTAACATACAGGTTACGATACGATAACATACCACTTCATAGGAATAATATTCTGAACATGATAGAATCTGCGCTATGTCCGACTACGAAATAATCAAAGCTATATTTATTTTTACATCAGAGTAATTGTGATCACGCTGCTACATTTCAGTCTTAGGTAACCTTGGTATACATAGGCAATGCAAGCACTGTTACTTCACGTCGGTTTTCTGTAATAGGGTGGTACTATCCTGGGCAAGCTGACCCATTCATACTGAAACGAGTAATAGCTTCTGCGTGGCTCTACCACCTACACAATTATATTTAAGGATTCAGTTAGAATATCGCAAGTCAAATGTATCGTTTGAATTCACCAGCTGAAGCTTTAGTGTAGCAGTAGTGCTTCCTCCTTACGCAGGTGAAATGTACCTTACACTTTCTTTTTGGTTCACTACGTAATAATTTTAACGTAGCGCGGCTTACCAGGGAAATGATGATTCTATGGATTATAAAAACTCAGAAACATTATATATTTAATACAAATAACATTCTAATGTTGTTGTTACTTAAAAGGGTATTGTTTTTGTTATAATCATTCCACGGTAGTGACGTCACTATTGTACTTGGACAAAAAAATATACTTATCATAGTCGACACAAAATGTATCCGTCAATATAAACGTAAATTGATTACTCTAGAACGATATTATATAATGAATTTGAACTTACAAGATATTGGAATATTGCATGGCATTAAAAAACACAAGTGTTGAGGCATTGAATCCTTTTAAATTGTCTCTCAGTCAATGACGCTCCTTTTCTCTTTTTGTACCTTACACTTTCTTTTTGGTTCACTACGTAATAATTTTAACGTAGCGCGGCTTACCAGGGAAATGATGATTCTATGTATTATAAAAACTCAGAAACATTATATATTTAATACAAATAACATTCTAATGTTGTTGTTACTTAAAAGGGTATTGTTTTTGTTATAATCATTCCACGGTAGTGACGTCACTGTTGTACTAAGGACAATAAAATATACTTATCATAGTTGACACAAAATGTATCCGTCAACGTAAACGTAAAGTGATTACACTAGAACGATATTATATATTAAACTTGAATTTATAAGATATTGGAATATTGCAGGGTCTGCTATCTAAACACAATAGTGTTGAAGCGTTGAATCCTTTTAAATTGTCTCTCAGTCAATGACGCTCCTTTTCTCTTTTTTTTTAATAGTTTGTTGTCAGCAACTGCATTTGATTTGTATTTGCTATTACTTTTTCCATTTGTATTTCTTTATCTTCTATTTATATTATTTATAATTATAATGCAATGGATTAAGGGTACTATGGGAATGATATAAAAGCTCCTAAATAAATTAAATAAAAGAATCGCCACATTTATTACATTACTAGCGGGCACGGCAGACGTTGTCCCGCCCTGACTATAAAAAAATCCTTGTCTAATTATATACTAAAACCTTCCTAATTAATCACTTTATCCACTGGTCAAAACCGCATGAAAGTCTGTTGAGTACTTTTGGAGTTTATTGCGAACAGACAGACAGACGCGGTAGGGGACTTTGTTTTATACTATTTAATAAATAATGATAACATTTTTATCAAAAACTACGGTCCTCTTAGAATACATAATGATACTAGATAACAATTAATAAACAAAGAAAAGAGAAATTAAACAGTTAACACCTCACAGTCGGTATAATAATTGAATTATGAATGAAATGCAAATAATTTTCATTTATCATTTATGAAAGCTCCGCATTTCATTTCGCATTCAATTATTTCTATATTTACATAATCTGATGGAATGTGGCAAGTATATGCATGATAATATGTTTTATTCTGTTAATAAAAATCTATTGTTAGCATAAAGGGTTTATTAACTTTCTTTATTAAATTTGCGGAATCTTTTCCATTCGCTTTTATATTTTTCTTTTTTATATCATTGGTGGCAAACGAACATGTCGGTCACCTGATGTTAAGTGATCACCACCGTCCATGAACACTAACAACACCAGAGGAGTTGCAAGTACGTTGCCACCCTTTGGGGGGAAGGGTTAGGGGAGGGAGAGGAGAGAGGAGAGGGGAGGGGAGGTGAGCCTCCGGCGTTCTCACTGACGGAACGAAACGCAACAATGCAAGCACTGTTACTTCACGTCGGTTTTCTGTAAGAGGTTGGTAGTACCCCGGGCGACCCGACCCATTCATGCTGAAACCAGTAATAGCTTCAGCGTGGCTCTACCACCTACAAAATTATTTTTACTCTTAAGGATTCAGTTAGAACACCGTAAGTCAGATGTATCGTTTGAAATCACCAGCTGAAGCTTTAATATAGCAGTAGTGCTTCCTCCTTACACAGGTGAAACGTACCTTACACTTTCTTTTTGGTTCACTATGTTTTATAATAATTTTAACGTAGCGCGGCTTACCAGGGAAATGATGATTCTATGTATTATAAAAACTCAGAAACATTATATATTTAACACAAATAACATTTTAATGTTGTTGTTACTTAAAAGGGTATTGTTTTTGTTATAATCATTCCACGGTAGTGACGTCACTGTTGTACTAAGGACAATAAAATATACTTATCATAGTTGACACAAAATGTATCCGTCAACGTAAACGTAAAGTGATTACACTAGAACGATATTATATATTAAACTTGAACTTTCACGTGGGTTTTCTATGAGAGGGTGGTACTACCCCGGACGAGCCGACCCATTCATGCTGCAACCAGTAATAGTTTCAGCGTGGCTCTACCACCATTTTCTGTAGGAATGATAAGCTTTCCACAATATTTAATTTTATATAAACATCTTTTGCATTTACACATAAAGTACTCTGCGTCGATTGTTTTTACATTTCCTTAATAATCACGTACAGAATGATATGTGATTTCACACTATAATACACGCTGTAATTAATTAGTTGTTATAGGTATTGATATATTGAGATTAAACTCATAACCTCCCCGTAATAAAATATATCTGCAGTATCCAAATATTGTTGAAGAAGATAGTAATAATTATCTAAAATCAACTACGCGTACCTACTAATATTATAAACAGGTAGTTTGTGAGTTTGTGACGTTGTAGGGGGTAATCTCAAGAACTACTGGTCAGACTTGAAAAATTCTTTCAGTGTTATATAGCTCATTTATCGGGAAGGGTTATAGGCTATATATAAACACGCTTATCCCAATAGGAGCGGAGCAGTAGTGAAGAATGTTTCAAAATCGGGATTTTTTTCTCTTGAGAGTTTCGTGTTTCTCATACTTTTTGATTGTATTGTTTTGAAATAGGTACTTAAGACATTTTTTTATGAAAGAAAACACCTAATTCTATCTTTTCATTTAAAATTTTATGAAATAGCACAAAGCGGTCGTCATTACCTTAATTACTATTTTGGTTTTTAATTAACATTTCTACTTTGACATATAAAATAATTACACATCTTATTACAATTTAATATTAAATTACTTATTACCATAAATTAATTATTACAATTTAAAATTAAATTAAATTATAACAGTGTAAACCAAAGTCCCCTACCGAGTTTGTCCGTCTGTCTGTTAGCGATAAACTCAAACACTACTAAACGGATTTTCATGCGGTTCACCAGTGGATAAAGTGATTCACGAGGAACGTTTTGGTATATAATTGATTATGGATTTTTTTTTAATCAAGGCGGAAAATGTCTGCCGAGCCCGCTGGTTTTAAATAAAGAACAAAACTATTAAGGATTTCTTATTATCGGCATACAGATATATCTGAATTTTATTAAATATTATCGTATTTTATTGTAAAAGCAACAGTACATAAACGTAGATTATAATAAAAAAAAAGTGTGTGTGTACTTATGTACACGCGTTAGAAGTTATACTTCTTTGGCGTAACAAGATACAAATCTTTTCAAAAATTTAATCTTTCGCCTTATTCTACGTTTGTAGAAAAATCGACACTAACAATAGAAAAAGTTGACTATAGCTAACTTCAGTGTGTCGGTTTTTCGTGACGTTGTGCGCTCACATCGTAAAAATTTACTCTCATAATTTTTCCCTAACGCGCCAAAAGAAGTATAAATTCAAAAAAATACAGAAGAATACTGAATATAAAAATACTGCAATGTATAAAACTTAAACAATTTTCTACCTTAAAAACCTATTTCACAACGGTTTTATAAAGTTTTGTCGATTATACGATCTTTTGTCAAAATTACCTTCGAACGTGGAAATAACAAAAGAAAACTATACTTAAATGTTTTAGTTGTATAACATACAAAAAGAGAGAGGAAAGGACATATTGCATCAAACAGAATTTGAAATATAGCCAACTACATGCGTCGCCGTCTGAATTGATTTTGCAATCTTTTGCGATCTCTGTGAAAGGATGTAGCCTTTTATTTTCGCAATCCGGCGAATCTGTCTAATTCCACTGCCGCAGTTTAGACACAGTTCGGGCATATTATAAACGGGAATTGTATATTTTATCTATTTAAAATTAAATAAAAGTGTCAACGTTCTTTATATTCTAATAATATAAATTTGTTTATTGCGAGTATTTCATATAAGTACCATCATCATCATCAGCCTGTAAGAGACCCATTGCAGGGCCATAGACCTATTCCCAAAGGAAGGTATGGGCATAATCACCACGCTAGCCCTCGACGTATTGGCAATTTGAAACTCTGAGAAATTAACGTTATATGTTTTCCAATATATAGTAATACTACAAAGAACATTTCTCAGGTTCAGGTTTCCTCATGTTTCATTCACCTTCAGCCGATAGTGTTACCAATTTATAATAGTATAAATTATAAGTAAGTATACACGAATTCCGAAAAATTCGTTGGTACTTGCCGGGGTTCGAACGTGCGGAGATCGAAATCATATTCCACCGGTCAAACAACGACTTATACTATACTATATGAGTATAATAGTAACAAAATAACCATAATCCAAAGGAGTACAAAACTTTTTGTTCACGTTGGATTATCTGGGATACTATCATTTATATTTCTTTTTTTTTCTAACTGATATAATATGTATAGGTATTGTAGATCTGAGTATTATCAAATATAAATAAACGCTTCAACTCGTCGATGCTGTGGAAAAAAATGTTGTCCAATTTTTTTTAATGAATTACACTAAAACTCGTCAATTAGTAAACAAAAAAAGTCCAAGCACTCATAAGGACTGCTTACAGAACTGAAAACTCAAAACAATAAAATAACTGTGTCATTCTTTGAATTATTATGTTAATTATAGTCTACATTATTTAAATTCCATAATTTGTGAACTACATGCACAAAACATCAAAATGTCACTATACTATTTCACGGACATGTCAAGGTCATCGGTGAAGTGAACGCCGCTAAAGACACTTCCAAAAAATTCTGACATATTGGAGAAAAATTTACTGAACTGTTTTACTATCCCCACGTATAAAAAAAAAAAAGGACAACGTCCGTCGGGCCCGGTAGTCTATATATAAATAGACGATAGTAAAACAGTTCAGTAAATTTTTCTCCAATATGTCAGAATTTTTTGGAAGTGTCTTTAGCGGCGTTCACTTCACCGATGACCTTGACATGTCCGTGAAATAGTATAGTGACATTTTGATGTTTTGTGCATGTAGTTCACAAATTATGGAATTTAAATAATGTAGACTATAATTAAGAGGCAACCGGGTACACACCGGCTGCCCCCCCTCGTCCGCCGAACCTGTGCAATGAGGAGATGGGCCCCCCGGCCCATCCCCTCAGGTCCGACTACGGTGGCGGGAGGAGTTGGGCAAAACGCCGCCTCCTCCCGCCGGTCCTCCGTTGGCGGAGAGGGTCACTTAGAGAGTCTACCTCGCGGGCCCTTTCCGCCGCCTCCTTCTGCGAGATGACCTCCTGGTTTTGGCCATGCTCGGCAGCGACAAATTCCCCCCTACATTCCCCACCGCCGCACCCAGAATGCGGCGCTGCCCCTCCCGCGGCGGACGTTGTCCTGCCTTGATAATAAAAAAAAAAGCCCTAAAAGTCAACCGCAGCAACATTTAGTAACGGTGGTAGAGCCACACTGAATCTATTACTGGTTTGACCATGAATGGGTCAGCTCGCCCGGGGTAGTACCACCCTCTCACAGAAGACCAACGTGAAGTAACAGTGCTTGCATTGTTGCGTTTCATTCGGACAGTGAGAGCGCCGGATACCTATGGCCTGTTACCCAACTCCCTTCCCCCTCCCCCTTCCCCCTCCTCACTTCCCCACTCCTCCTTCATCCAAACACAAGCTGGCAACACACTTGCGACTCTACTGGTGTTGCAAGTGTCTATGGGTGGTGGTGATCAATTAACATCAGGTGATCCAACTGTTCGTTTGCCTCGTACGATATTTAAAAAAAAAAGAATAAATATATCTTAGGGCTATCTTCGTACATTTATAATCATTTAGAATATTAACAATAATCGACAATATTGTTTATAAAATAGAGTCGACAAAAGCTTTCAGGTAAGGCAACGCCTGTATCCCGGAAGCTTGTAAGAAAGAAAGTTGTAAAACTTCCATTCGAAGACTTGAAAGGCAGAGAGTAAATAGTTCTAAATAAGAATAGATGAGGAGCTATAACTCACTAGAATTGTTGTTAGTTCGTATGTACGTCTGCACTCTGGAAGTACTATTACAAAAAACGTTTTGAAATCTTACTAGATTTTATTTGATCTAACCATAAGAAGACATAAATTTTTAAAGAAAAGCGACATTCACCTAGTAATTGATACAGTTTAAACTAACTCAGTCCCAAATAAATTATGGATTAAAAAATACAGAATATTAGATATATTTTTTTAATTTGATGTAAATCATTGTAACTTTATAAGGTTTTAGTACATAATTATCAAGAATTGGGTTTATTTATTCTTATGAAAAAGCTAGTACAATGTTTCTACTGCATATGCACATACTATGTTACAGTTATTTGTGTACAAAGCTACTTTATTACGAGAATATTGTTCAAGAGATACGACGCAGTCGAAACTCTGCTGTACGTTTACCCGATCCGTCTCAACTTACAATAACATTTTGTTTTCTTCTTTTGTAAATAACTTCTACGTTTATTTATCGATGTCTCTACACTTACATGGATTTTGAAACTATTGTAAATATTTTACGAGACATAATACCTACACCCTTTATATAGTAGTATTAATAAAGATAAATAAATGTCTAATATAATTCGTTGTCTATGTTTAGTACCTAGTATATGTATTAATTTGTATTAACCTTTTATATTTAAGGCTAACAGATATCCGAGACGTAGTTCTGCGTCGTTTAAGGTGTCGTGAGAATCTTTTAGATAACAACCAAGCAGTTTAAACATATAACTTTAAAAAATGATTGATAGCTACCCAGTAGATTTTTAGACGGACCTTTATCGTTTTATTTATATATATTTATACACTATACCTTGGTATAGGTATCAAGGTATCCTTGATTTAAGAATGAGGCTGAAATGTATTTACTTATCCACACTTTTTTCGTACCTAACTCGCGCCGTCATTCAAACTACAATAACTTTTGATAGAGTGAACAGATTTTAATGAAACAAAGAGTAAATATTACTCGAAGATATTCTTTATGATTTAAACTTACTGATACTTTACTGAACTGATAGTACTTTCGCAGTGATGCTTGCACAAAGAAACAGACAGACATATGTTTGTAAAAGTGATTGAAATGTCTTATTACTTATTTCTAGACACCTGCAACAATTTTTTTCACACAAATCTGAAAACTACAGACACGTTACATTTAAATTCTGATTATTTATATAATAAACGACTTCAGAACAGCAATAGAAACTGACATAAAGAGACGAGGGTGACAAGCTATTGAGAATAATCGCTCTTTTTATATGAAATTAAATGAAGAGCTAATAAACTTCTACAACGATATAAAACAGTTTAAAATTTTGTATCTTGTTAAATTCATTATGAGCTTCTCGATAACAATGTTCGGAGTCACGATCGTCGAAACAAAGTTTTAAACTTAGAGAGTAAGTTTTAATCCTAAATACGAATCTACGGGAGACATAGTTTTGCAATGAGCAACTTGTTGCAAATTATAATTGGTTTGTAAAATATTGGAAAGTTTTTTCACTGTTTACATGTTTTAACGTAAACCACAATTTCACTTGATGTTAGGCGATTATGAGCCCAATATATTGTACTGAATACAATATAGTAATATACTAAGCATATAAGACCACATAGAAGAACTGGTTCCTGAATACAACTGACGGAACACACCTACAAGTGCTTGGTAACAGATTTTAAGCTTTGAGATGGTTGATAGTCTGGTGGACATTAAAATAGAACCTACCACCATTTTATGGTTTCATTACCTTTACCTTCACCTAAATGTCAGGCTCACAGAAATTCGATTCTACATCGATTCGTATTTGTAATAAATATGATCGTATGAATACCTTATAACACTTTTTAATTTGTACACTTGTGAGATTAATGCCTCAAGGCATTTTTTTCTAGCTAAACAGCGGTATTGTTATCAAAATTAAAAGTTATTGTAGGTAATACAAATGTAAAAGAAGCAAAAGAAAATGAATACTAAGTATGCATTTTTTTTTGTATTGGATGTTTAAATTCTGATAAAATACAGTAATTTTATAGTAACTCTTTAACTAACACGAAATAAGTGCTAACTTATCTCTTAATTTAAAACCTATATATTGATCTAAATGTATATAATAATCATAGTAATATCTAATATTTAAATGTTTATCTTTTAACATCAGGTAACCTACCTGTTCGTTTGCCTCCTATGATATAAAAAAAGACTCAATAATAATAAGTATTTCTTGTTATGTAATAAATGATAATATTTTGCTGACGTTATAACATTCACACAAAAATACATTACCAAGATTTACGATTATTCTGACCTAATTTTAAAACGTAATAATAACGTACCGGTATAATAAAATATCCAGGTAAAACATCCGCCCATATCTCGCTACCTCATCCCGAAAGGAAATAAAAAAGAAAGCGTAGTCGCGCGTTTTCCGAATCATATCCCTTGGTATTTTTCCCGGCCTGAGGCAGAAATAGTACTGTGCGGTACGGACTTTTTTGCATTTTACTTGCTCCTAACGGACTGAATGCTTAGCCCTGCGAGCACTAATGAACCTACCTTCAGAGTATTAAGCAGAGTCAAATATAAAACGACCAACCTATGTATCCTTTTACACAATGAAATACCATTCCGCTAATATCTACTTTAGTTCTCTTGAAATAAGGTTTACGTTTTATTAATTTTGTATTAGTGGACGCCGTCTGTTAAAACGGGTATTATCGAGTATTCATGAACCTTTCTATAAAGAGTCGAGTGAGCTGACGTTGGGTGGAATTGACAGAGAATGCGAAAGAAATAAAATAAACGCTAATGCGGATCAACGCTAAATGATACTAATGCTATTATTATGGCTGGTTTATATACCTAATTATACGCCGTTGTTAAACGCGTTTTAACGACGCGCTCGGCTGACACTGTATATTATAAATAGACTCCGTATAATACAATGGACTTTATGATCTTACAGCATGGAGACTGTAAACACACACGTTGACAACATTATATATATTTAAGTACATGTAGTAGGGACGTGTAAAAGCAGTAGATCTTGGAACATGAAACGTTGAATAGAAATTTCGTATATACCGCTGTAGACAACTAAGAGAGGATTTTTGAAAACGAATCACCTGGTAAATTGCATTTTTAAATATTTTACCGATTGTAACGTTTGACTATAAACTCCCCTGATGTTAAATAAAAAAAATACAATATGGTCTAAAGATGGTAAACACATTAGAGTATTCATGAACCTTTCTATAAAGAGTCGAGTGAGCTGACGTTGGGTGGAATTGACAGAGAATGCGAAAGAAATGAAATAAACGCTAATGCGGATCAACGCTAAATGATACTAATGCTATTATTATGGCTGGTTTATATACCTAATTATACGCCGTTGTTAAACGCGTTTTAACGACGCGCTCGGCTGACACTGTATATTATAAATAGACTCCGTATAATACAATAGAGTTTACGATCTTACAGCATGGAGACTGTAAACACACACGTTGACAACATTATATATAATTAAGCACATATAGTAATGACGTCTAAAAGCAGTAGATCTAGGAACATGAAATGTTGCATAGAACTTTCGTATATACCGTTGTAGAGAATTAAGAGAGGATTTTTGTAAACAAATCACCTGATAAATTGCATTTTTAATTTTTTTACAGATTGTAACGTTTGACTATAAACTCACCTGATGCTAAATAAAAAAAATACAATATGCTCTAAAGATGGTAAACACATTAACTCTAGACCCAAGTATCCAAGTTCAGCTGTTAGAACACACCTTTTTTTTATCGTTGCACGGCAAAATGACTGCACCATGCCTGATGGTAAGCACAGTACAGTTCAAAAACAAGGGCGATCACCGAGTGACACACTATCCATCGCTAGTCGCCGCTGTCATGCCGGCCTGCAAAAAGCTGGATATGCACAGGCTGATCCCGAAACGCGACCCGCAGAAGCGAATCACTATGACGGGCTTTTTCGCCGTATACATGGTGGTTGCGACCCAATAAGGCTGTAAAACCCTACCACCCCGCTTTCGCCATTGCCTCGTTCGTTATTCAGCAGGGTGCACCACGAGGTGGCTTGGGTGATTGGCGACAGGCTTTAAACTTGAGGGTTGTAACTATTTAACCAGCCGGTCTTAGAAAGCTCTACTACCATCTAAGGCTTCCTCACGATGTTTTTCTTCAGAAAACTCCGGCTGAACTGACATCGACCAATACGGTATCAGAACATGCTATATACACTGAGCCATCATTGTTTCAAGCGATAGATTACTCGGATGATGGCCAGAGGAAATCCCGTAGTTTCTATAATTAATAAATGTCACCACAATGTAAAGAGCATACGTATGTCGAGTGGTAGTACTATCATATATCAGGTGTAACACCCGGCATAATGGCACGTGTTGCAACAGCCGAATAATTAATGTGTTTGTCGCAAATATTGCACCAACGAGGTTTGTTTATGCATTTGTTATTATTGCTACCGGCATTGACACCAGCCAGTTCGTTCATTTGTCACTCGTGAAGTAAGTGTACAAGTACCTTCGCAGGAATACCACCACGCTCTCATTTCCGTAAATCAGCATTATATTGTTGTTAAAGTCCTACTTCTCAAACTCGCTTCACAACCTACTTGGCACTGTCCATCAGTATCGTGGACAGCACAGCATCTGCGAGTTGGCATAATGCTTGTTTGTTCTTATTTTCGGTAATTTGTATATGTTTTACATTGGTTGGTTTCCTATCGCGTAGGTGTAACCAGGCCAATAATCAAAAAAAGTAGTAGGGTTTCGAACTGCCCCAGTAATACGGTCTGTCGGTACACCGTGGGGTTTTAGTCTGTGGGAGTCGGACATAACCCACTCTCTCCCCCGGCGTATTTATAATGAATTTCCCCGTGTTAATAAAAAAAAGGATTTCGGACTGTGATTGGATCGCTACCACCATGCCCAACGGAATGTTGGTTAAAAATCGACGTTGTTTTAGAAGGCACTATTCTTGCCATCAGATACAAAGTCTTCATCTTGTCATGCTATAATAATAAACAATTCCTTTTCTATTGTACAGTGGTTCTGAGATATTGTAAGAATTAGTTTTCAAATACATTATTCTTCTCAGGTCTGTCTACATCGCTTGTGTTTAATTAGACATTCCTAAATGTTTATGCATGTCTTAAGCTATTTACATAACTTTCAAGTTAAGCCATTCGCCAGCAGAGTTATGGTAACTTTCCATTCTTATTTTAATATAAGAGTTTTCTTCGTATTCTTTTAGATTTTAATATTCTTTACATCACTTCCATTTTACTTAAGTGTCTTATACAAGTTCGTCTATTGACATTTACACTTTGTTTTGTTTTGTACAACTTATAGATTTCTTTGTCGTATGATTGTCCAATAAAAGTAGTCTAGACTCTCAACTTATGTTTCGAAAAAAATACTTAATGTATGACGCCAACAACTCTCTTTATATCCGATGAGATATCAATAGGACAAGCTAAAATATAACATTATTATTAAAGTTCTTTTTAAGTGACAATAATTACGAAGTTAAATTTTTTTAACCGTATGTATGTTTTTTTTTCATAATATCTCTGTATGTGTTTATTTATTATATCTTGGTTTTTTAAGTATTAGTATTTGTATTTTTTTTTTATTGAAGTTATATGGCGCGTTAGGGATAAATGATAAGAGTACATTTTAACGATGCGCGCGCACACCGTCACGAAAAACCGACACCCAGAAGTTAGCTATAGTTTTGTTTCTTTGTATTAAATTTTCAAAGTATATTAAGTACCTTTTTTCTATAGTTACAGTCGTTTTTTCTACAAACGTAGAATAAGGCGAAAGTTTCAATTTTTGAAAAGATTTTTATCTTATTACGCCAAAAATGTATAACTTCTAACGTGTGTACATAAGTACACACACACTTTTTTTACATATTTAAGATACAGAATATCATGTGAATATACTCTAAAATAACGATACACCAATTATCGTGGTACTCGATTGAACATTATAGAAGTTCATGCGTTACAACGCCATCTAGTGGCCAGTTAAAGTGAAATGGATAACGCGAAAATATTCCGTGTTCATAATTTACATATTCAAATTCACATTACAAGCGATTAGACAGCCGAAAAGTATGTTATGTAGTGACACCTAGTGGCATATTACAGTAAAAAAGATAACATAAAACATCTATTAAAAGACTTTTACGTGTACCGATTTTCACAGTAATCGGGCATGCGGTGTTAATTGTATTTAAACGTATGTATAAAATAATGATTATAGACTAGGTATTAACTATACTATGTAATTAAATATAACGGCAACTCAATCTGTCAATTTCGTCAATATTTTTGAAGATTTCCCTACTATTTTCTGTCTCAATCACACTTTGATATGGACATTTTTAACCAGCATTTTGTGGCATATTACAGTAAAAAAGATAACATAAAACATCTATTAAAAGACTTTTACGTGTACCGATTTTCACAGTAATCGGGCATGCGGTGTTAATTGTATTTAAACGTATGTATAAAATAATGATTATAGACTAGGTATTAACTATACTATGTAATTAAATATAACGGCAACTCAATCTGTCAATTTCGTCAATATTTTTGAAGATTTCCCTACGATTTTCTGTCTCACTCACTTTTATATGGACATTGTTAACCTGCATTTTTCACTTTCCTTGCAATTTTTCAAATTTTTTCTCTCATACAAACCTCTTTCTGAAATACAAACAAAAAAAAACTAACCTACTAAACGAGTGCAGCAATTCTAAAGTGACGCGCATAGATAAAGAATGTATATACCATTAATATCACCAAATAATCAAGGACCCTATAGTGTCCTATAAAACAGATAAAATCTTGTTTAATAGCTTATATTATTGTTTAACATCATAATATACACTTATAAACGAATTAAGCGATTAAACGTCCCAATGCGTAGTTGATTGATCAACAACAATGTATTTATAAGCTTCCGAACCGTTAAACGTAATTTTATAGCTAACCGATATCCGTCCATGATCTAAATTATGGCAAGTAATTAGTGCGGAAATAGCGGGTTACGTACCCTCCATTTGATAGACTGCTTGTATAGGTTTAGTCATATTATTTATGGATATTTTCTTTTAAATTTTATCTCATTTGATATAATTTTGATGAAATATACATACGTTTTATATTACCTCGCTATACCAGGTGAATGTTTAAAGTTTAACACCCTTCAATCCTTTAGTAGTTCATGGTCACATTTACCACATAAAATAACAATATCAAAACAAGTACTAATAAACAACAAAGAGAACCTTTGTTAAAGTTTGTTCTAAAACTTTGGAAAGTATGTGATCGATACTTTTAAACGTAAAAAAATCAAATCTAGGTTCAATGAACAACACTAAATGGGCGCTTTTCAAGGTTAAACATTACGCAACTAGTTATCGTCGGAACGCTACACGGTCTAACAAAGGGAATGAGAGCGCAAGTCGAAGTTTCGGTAGTCGCCATTGGTTTTGGATTGTACTGTATTTACCATCAGGCACAGTCCAGTCATTTTGCCGTGCTATAAAAAAAAATGATTTATAACTAGAATCGATTAATCATTATCCTGTAAAAATATTACTGGCAACTAATCAGTCGCGCTGTATATTATAAGAGCAAAGCGAACTGTTTAAATTTATTTATCACGGCTTTTAAAAATAAGCGTCTTTGAATAAAATATTTAATACGGGAGATAGCGCACCTGTGTGTAAGCAACGTTTGTAAAATGTCGCATTGTCTCCCTTTTGATAACCTAATTACGTGCCTGTGCAATAGATAAAATTTATGAGCTCGTACTAAATAACAATGAAATAACCCTTAAACTGACTACATTTAGTTTACATCTTAGATAAAGCAACCATTTCTATCATGAGATTATTATTATTCTGATATTGGGACTGCAGTATTCGGCCTAACAATAATTTTAATTTTACCAATTACGATGACTACAGTTCATTTTCTCAGTTGAATATATATATATATTTTTTATGTCATTGGGAACAAACGAACAGGTCACCGGATGTTAACTGATCACCACCATCCATGGACACTAACAACACCAGAGGAGTCGCAAGTGCGTTGCCACCGTTTGGGGTGAAGGGTTAGGGGATGGAGAGGAGAGAGGAGAGGAGAGGGGAGGGGAGATGGATCTCCGGCTCTCTCACTGACCGAACGAAACGCAACAATGAAAGCACTGTTACTTTACGTCGGTGTTCTGTGAGAACTACTACCCCGGACGAGCCGACCCATTCATGCAGAAACCAGTAATAGTTCCAGTGAGGCTCTACCACCATCAAATATTTAATATATGCAAAATTATTTTGCCGAACCTCTGAGTAAGTTGTAAATACTAATTACGGCAATATAAACATAAACAATATCTACGTTATTGAACATGAGATTATTATTATTCTGATATCGAGACTACGGTATTCGGCCTAACAATAATTTTAATTTTACCAATTACGATGACTACAGTTCATTTCCACCATCAAATATTTAATATATGCAAAATTATTTTGCCGAACCTCTGAGTAAGTTGTAAATACTAATTACGGCAATATAAACATAAACAATATCTACGTTATTGAATGAAGTCTGATTTTTAAATGATCTTAATCAGATTTTTACTTGCAGTATGATACATTTTAAGTATTACTTAGAACACACATTACACTTTTCCTTGAGATCGGTAGAAGAGTTTTAGTGTTGCAATAATAATAACAAAATTACAATGAATAAAATAAAAGACAGCTTACAATTTGATACTAATAAAACACGTACTTAATAATAAAAATATTTTTAAAAGTCGCGGACACCAAGGATTTTATTTATATGAATGGGCTTTGTCAATGCCTTTAATACAAACAGCGTCACGTTAAGTACATCGGTAGTAGAGTGTGTTCATTTTTCAGTTATGATTTCAAAAGCTTCTTTTTTAAATTTGTCTCAAGGACGGTTATCCTTTTACGTTTACTTTTATTAACACGGGTAAAATACTTTTTACGAACAAATATCACTTTAAAGAATAATGATGAAAAAAAGATAATTCTTGTTGCAAATTAAATTATCTATTTATTTATTACAATCGTTCGGGTATAAAATTTGCATACGACTAACGGTTTAAAAGATATAGGGCTCTCAAAATTTGAAAACATATTTATGGCTTTGAAAAGTACAGAAAAAAGGTCATTTTATATTTCATTTAAATAATACGTATATAAAATAAATTGCATATTTAATTGTCATCGTTTAATTATTTATCATTTTCTAATAATAACGAAATAAACGAAAAAAGTATTATCCCCGTGTAATTTGAACGAAAAAGGGACCTGAAGCATAGACGTCTACAAATGAACTAACCTATTTTTCAAAATGTTTTTTTTTTTTAATATTCAAAGGAACCTTTTGAGACCACAAGCAAAAAACGAACAGCTTAGTACGTAGACATAAAAAACTAAATATCGCTATATATTATTACTCAATACAGTTATTACAATTTTAGTGACATTGTTATTTTCGTGATGGCAGAATCTGATTATCTGTCTATCTTCACCGTCCTTCGGTTTGTCACGAACAAATATCTATTACATCTAGGTGTTGTCTATCGCTTTTATCTTCTTTCTCTCGATTACATTTCCCACGATAAAAATACCGAGAGAATGTTTTACATTTTGTTCCGTTTCCCAGTATTATTACAGATCACTCCAGATCTATTTATATAAATTGGTTTCGTAGTTAACGCCTGCATACTTAAATTCTCTGTTACAAATAATTTGTCGATTGAGTTATCACACTGGTTAGATTATTTCATCACTTCAATTAGAGCGATAATCGTTGCTTACTTTAAACATTTCTTTTCTGTACGAGAATACATCAGGAACTCTATTACCATGTGTATAAAATTCAAAATCTTAAATCGTCGAAAGTTCTTCACCGATCGATTCAAAATTTTGACACAACGTTGAACTGGTAGACGCATATTTTTGAAGTAGGTTTTTTTTATGTCATAGCAGACAAACGAGCAGGTGAGTCATCTGATGTTAAGTGATCACCACCGTCCATAGACACTAACAACACCAGGGGAGTCAAAAGTGCGTTGCCAGCCTGTGTTCGGGGGAAAGGGAGGAGAGGGAGAGGGGACGTGGGTCTCCGGTGCTCTCACTGACCTAACGAAACGCAACAATGCAAGCGCTGTGACTTCACGTCGGTTTTCTATGAGAGGTTGGTCCTACCCCGGGCGAGCCAACCCATTCATGCTGAAACTGGTAATAGCTTCAGCGTGGCTCTACCACCTACGGAACCTACACCTACCCTACAGATATAACGTCTTATGGCACAATAGGTGATTTTTTAACACGCTTTTATTAGCTTCACTTGTATGTATTTATGTTTGTAACCGACCCCTTTGAGCTCGATTATGTCCTACTTTGAACTATCAGATTTAATTCAAACTTTGCACACCTGTCAATGGTTGATGACAATACAATAATCCGAAAAAAAAGTTAAAAAAAATTAACTAAAAAATGAAAAATGAATCACAGTTTAAAAAAACTAAAAAAACACGCTTTCATAAACATGCATCACTGTTAATATCAGCACCTTCAGATATCAGTATTTTTATCACTTTTTGTCACTTTTTACAAAAATATACATTTATTTCTAATTTACACTATTCTTAATCCAAATTTATTAAATTTCGTTTTCTGTTTTTTAGTTGGATTTATTATGAAAGCGTGTTTTTTAGTTTTATTAAACTATTATTTATTTTTCTCATGTGATATTAACGATTTAGTCTAAGATGGTAAACACGATAAACCTATAGGGGACTGACTGCCTGTCAAGTGCATATCCCGGAACAAACCAACAGGTGCTGCGAGCAAGTGGATTTACAAAAAGCCCTACCTACCACTATGCAATGCTTTCATTACAATGTTCACCAAAAACTCTGAGTTACTAGCAAAGATTCGAAACTACGTTGATGGACACGACATCCGAACATGCTATCAATATATAATTTGTGATATTTTTTACCAAATTTAACAACGATCAATCGTAAAAAAATAATCAAATAGGTACAAAAAATTCATATGTAGTCTAAACGAAAACGACTGATTTGATTGGAACAGTTTCATATCGGATATTTGTACATGTCAACATATTTCATATTGCTCTCGATGGTACAGCGCGTTATAAACTGCACAGCTCTTGATATGATATGATTAATGGTGGCGTGGATGATTGATACTTGTCAGACAGCGCGCCGTCTGCTCCCGGTATGACAGAGAGATAGGCCACGTAATGGTTACATAGCTCACGTTTGTGATACGTTTTCGAATAACTGAGCAATACATTGGTGTTGTGCAATATAAACTAGTATAATTAAAAACATTTCACAATGAAAAAAAATGAGTGCGTGTAATTGTCACACGCATTTGAAGTAAAACTTTTTAAACATTTTTGATTTGGCAATAAATAGTTTATAAACAAGTCAATCAAAATTTTATGGAAAAAAATTAAATTGAATAATACTACAAAGTCATATAATAGAATTAATTATATGTATATGGGCGCGCGACCGTGCTGCCATCTGGTTTCAATGTAAGTAAGTAACAAATTAAATCAAAGCTTCATTATCTGTAGTATAAACTATCAGCTAATTCGGAACCTAAATAACACAGGAAATATTATTAACAACTCTTTGTTACAAAGTAAATATAGAAAAATAAAATATATATAATATAAAATATATAATACAAAATAAAATATAGAAAAGTACGAACAGATTACTATAATAAGTAACGAATTAAATTAATTATGATTTAATAGAAGTTTTGGTTATGTTTAATTATTATCTATCCGGATGGTACAGAAACGTGACGCCATATTGCCGTAACGCACTTCCGTTGCATTATCGTCCAGTTACCTCCTAGTCGCGCCTAAAGAAGTTGTACTTAAAACAAAAATGATTAACAAACCAACACCGTTTATACTATTATCAGGAACAATGTCAGAGAGCTACGATTAATACTCACTCACTACTCCTATTTCTAAATATATCTAACAAATGCTATACAGTACTACCGTACCTCGCAGCGTACCATTCATTCCTATAAAAATTGTTATGATATTTTTACATACTTTTGTTTGAAATTACAACAGGGAAATATAAGCATTTGTTTTGATTCAAAATTTTTTTTTTATAGTAGCACAACAAAATGACTGCACTGTGCCTGATGGTATGCACAGTACAATTCAAAAACAATGGCGACCACCGAGTGACCATCCATCGTCGGTCGCCGCTGTCATACAGGCCTGCGAAAAGCTGGATATGCACAAGCTGATCCCGAAACGCGACCCGCAAAAGCGAATCACTATGACGGGCTTTTTCGCCATATATATGGTGGTTGCGACCCAGTCAGGCTGTAAAACCCTACCACTCCGCAAAATTTGCTCTTAATGGAAATAATTAAAGAAAAATAACATATCATTTAACGTATTCCGTTTTATTTTTTGTATAGTTGCATTGAATCGAATTATTTTCTACGTTGGAAAAATTTTCAAAAGGTATTATACTACTTATTAATGTCTACGTCAAGCCACGACAA
>MU159846.1:97884-130863 GCA_015888305.1 Antheraea pernyi | reverse complement strand
AACTTTTTTCTTCGCCTCACTGCTAGACAATTCGTAATACAAATCCATCCAGCACATTTTTCTAGAATTCTAGATAGTTGTAGACTTGTCGCTTCATCTTCTTCGGTGTCCAATACAATTTGTTTTCGCCAACATCTCGCCATTATTATTTGAAAACTTAACACACATGTTCTAGCGGCCGGCGCATGCACAACACTAGTTGCGCGTGATTGCCGCTGTGTGCGGCACGAGATCAGCGGCGGTACGGGGCATTCTAAGCCCCGTTTCACACTCTGATCAAATTTTATTTCTTCATTGCGGTACGTGGTCAAATTCAACCTGTATTAAAGTAGGTACACCACTGCAGTCTGTTTTCAATCGGGATCATATATATGACGTATTTAATTATGTTCTACAATTTATCAAATAAATGTTACGACCTCCGAACGACAGAGAAGTCTATGTTTTTCTTAGCCACACCGCAAGGGGGACATATACGAGGTGTATTAAACCTCGGTCCGCATTGAACGTGTTAAGTACCAAATTATGCAATTTAAAAGACTGGTCTGTATTTTTTTTACCTTTCCTACATATCGAGTCTCCCGGTGTGAAGATATAAGCCTTCATTTTGAGCACGAGGTCATGGAGGAACTCTGGTTGACATTCTTGGAATATTGTCACCTAAGATAGACAGTAATTGAGTAAAGAAAATTAAAGGCGTATGCATAATGTTAATGTAATTTGTATTTGCTTCTATACGCTATTAGGGTTGATCAATATGTGAACGATGGTCTGGAATTGACACATCCCTTTGCGTCTGTTAACAAAATATTGTTACTTTATTGTTACTAATTGAATAAAGTATTGTTGATTGCTATATGATTTTATTGTGTTCTTTCTATTCTTACCTCCTTGATGTGTTTACATTTCTCACAAAGTGTAATAAAACGTAAATTTCTATAGTTAATATTTGATATTTGTCAGAAATATTAACTGTCATAATAATGTCACAATTTTTTTTATGTTGCAAATCGATCATAAAATACAGCAATATAGTAAAATTCCACATAATAAATGGTAACCAAATTTCGCCAATATCATCTTGCGAGTGCCATTGTGATGAGACTGCTTGTCCCCTAGTTCATATACTAAGGATGCGCTAACTAAAGTCTAGACAAAACTAATGTCTTGACATATTAAATAATACTGAAAATTAAATTATGTTCTTAAATAAAAACTCACTAGTCCTTAAATTCAAAATAAATTTAAACTTATTAAATAGTATACGGCGCTTTTCTCAATAATAAAAATATTTGTTGATCTTTCATATCCTTCGTTCAAGGTTTAAGGAATTAGTAATAAATAATAAATAGATATAAGACAATAAATTAATTAATAGTTTAAGACAAAAGAGATTTTTTAAACAGAATAAGCTTTTTTAAAACCTATCTTCTTTTTTCGATTTATTTTAATGATAATTTACACTGAAATATGAGGTTAATTTTTTTGATAATGACTTTAATAAATTCTGTTAAAATTTCTACCTTCTTGAGAACGCTTAAATTAACGTGCAAAGCTAGCTCTGTCTTCAGTTTATCCGGCAGTAAGCCGAGTGCTGTGTTGATGTCCCCTCCGCCTTGTATGCGCCCTCTCGACCATGAGTAATCATACCATCGCAGTACTCGACGCTTCATACCGCCTGGAACCTGATACATTGGAATTATTTGCATAAATTTTATGTACAGTATACGATACCTTAAAAGTTCGAATTAAGAAGTTAATTTTAAGTTTTTTTATATAGTGTGTACACTTGACGCACGCATGTTTTTATTTTAAAATGGACCTTTTTTTCTCGCCTCAAATTTTTTTAGTCCATCTAACCCATTACAGCAAGCCGTGGAGTAGGAGTAAAGTGAAAGCAACCAAGGCCAACATGGTAGCACCCATGGCTCAATTCAAAATGACTGAAATAAATATTGTGCTCAGTATTTAACATGGGTCTGTCATCATTTCTATATTTTTATACATTAGAAAAAAAAAACAGGATATGTCGTAAAGATAGAAGTGAATAAGATGATAGAATGAATAATGTGATAGAAGTGAAACTTTTTAATTAACAAAACACAACAAAAAGCCAAAGTCACGCGGTGTTCCCGGGCGGTCACTCATCCACGTACTGACCGCGCCCGGTGTTTTCAACACTCTACGCGACACAGTGCTTACCCCCACCACTTTTCGTCGCATAATAAGGATGTAGATCAGAATTTAAAAAGCCTTTCCATAAGAATTTACACTGCATAAATAAGCGACTGGAAAATGTTGTAAACACTTCGTATAATCTAGACCTAGAACATATACAATCCTCATCTAATTTGCAATTAATCTTAAGTCTGCACTCTTATTTATCTTGATTATTCTACATAGTTGTGTCTATGGAAATAATGTTTTCGTGAAGATAAATACTTACCTTATGATGTCGCATATATGTTTTAGCTCCATCCAGAAGTCTTTCGAATTCCAGACGGTTGGCATTTCTGTTGGTGATGACATTGCCGACTTGTCCCACAATTGTGGCGAATATGAAAACTCCTATCAGATAACTGACTATCGTGAAAACGTATCTGTAATATTAACGAGTGAAAATTATTTCCTGATAACCTTAAGGATATGTAAGTACAGTGCACTCGAAATATTTGGACTGTCTCAAATTTCGTGCAGATCGCTGCGATGTTTGTGACTTTAGAATCAATTGTGGAATATTTACTGTTAAGAGAGGAACGATTCATTATTACCACAAGATAATCATAATTATATGCCAAATATAGGAGGCGGCCGACACTGTTTGTCTTTTTTTTTTAAATAAACAACACACTTTTGTTCTAACTTTATATATTTGAAAAATATAGATTTATATTAACACTAGATACGCGGACTTCCAAATTTTAGGTTGAGTGGACAGCGCCGTACTCCGCGACGTCTAAATCCTGAATAATTTAAGTAAAGCAAATTTGTAATAATGTAAAGTAAAAATGCTTAATGTGTGACTAAACATCGTCATATGCTGAAACACTGAATGGGTTTTATGTACATAGTATTAAGGGTTATAACAGAACGAACGGTTGAACGAATAATTAAGACAGTTCAAATAAATCGTCAGGAATTATACGTTCACGACGTATATGTTAAATTTAATTTCGTCCGAATTAGTTAATATAATAATGTTTAAAATAATGTAAAATATTATAAATTGCTAATTTACATTCTCGCCGTATTGATGCTAATATATATTAGAAATACGAATTAATATTTCATAACTGTAAAATTACAAAATGTTATATTTCATGAAAATGCATAACATATCAATGCTTCAATATTTATATTACATTATCAGCTGATTGTGTGCAGAGGTCATTGACCCTATTATTACAGGGTCACACAAATCTCTAATCCACGAGAGTAATAATACACAAGAAAAAAAATATTTTTGTTGAACATTTATACACATAAAACAACCTGGAAAGAATGTTAAATAACAGCGCTTTGAAAATATTTCATAAATTATATCTAGACATTTAAACGTTAAGAATAACTTAAATCATAATAATAATGGATTTTACAAATAATGAAAAATTATATAAAACAAACAAACACACAATGATTTAACAAAACAAAAAAAAAAAACAGTGCAAAGTTTTCGAACAGTTGCAATGATACTAGAAACACGATAACAAGCGAATAAAATATACGTTACAAATAACACAAGGAATGGCGGTTTCAAACAAGTGAAGGCTGTTCGAAAACTTCCCGAACGTCGTTATAATTATGAGAAAATATAAAACGTAATAAACAGAAAATACCATATATTATATACAAAGATACTTGTCCACCGATAGACGTATACAAAGCGTTCGACAAAACATTACTGTTGTAATATCTGCTGAGGAACCCACACCGGACTGTGTAATTCTAAATCGTGTACTGACTCAGTTTCGTCGATCGCTTTGACATCGTACAATATATAAGTGGACATCCACCCTAAACGTTACGCCACGTTGGTTTTATTTCTCTTATTACCCAAACTTTTTCGCTGTGGAACGAACAGCCTCCAAATTTCTGCCGCCGCCATTTATACCACCACTATTTGTTTCCGTGAATGGCTGTTTTCCTCAAACAATGTATTTATTATTTATTACGTACTTAATAATATAAATTTAATTTCCTATAATCGGTTGTAATCTTACGATACCTATTTAGTTATAGACAAAAAACAACAATGTTCAAACATGGCAATTGAGTTTGAAATATGTATCTGTCATATTTGACATTGGTATAATTGACTACATAGGCTGATGCCATTAAAAAAAAACAGAAAAATTGTAAGGCTAAGGATCCCATCAGACTTCGTAACTATATAATAATAATCATAAATACAGTGGTACAACAAAATGATCCCAAGGAGGGTTGATGTCAGGCAGGCGGCCGATCGTAAAAATTAAGCCAAATCATATACCACAACATGACAAACATGTTGTACCGACCCTACTTATGTGGGATAAGGGTAAGAAGAAGAAGATAGGCTGATGCCATTATTAAATAAAAAAAGACGACAGTTTAGAGAGAAGCAATGTTTGACATAACCAATGTCATATTTGACATCCGTATTCGTAGCCAAATTGTTTTCAAGAAATAATATGCATTATCATTGATTACGTAGTTTTTGGTGGGATCTTAGTCTGTGATGTAGTGGACTTTATATTTTATTCATAATCTTATATTATTTAACTCTACATTTAGTAATATTGGTAGTATTTTACGTAATATACTTCGGTCACTGTACACAAGTGAGGTAGGTCGAAAAATAATACTACAGATCTTGAATTCTGAGATATTACAAAACCTTCATGGTAAGTTCTAACAAGGGAGCCAGCATCTTGTTAGAATATTTTAATTATCATAAGATACTCCTGAATTGGAAATTATGAAACGACGTCTGACTTGGCTGCATGGTCTTGATACCTTTGCTTTTCCTTTGAACGGAGAAACAAAAACAAAAAAAAAATCTATTGGAGTATTTGACGGGATTTTAGTCTATCATGTAGTGGATTTTATATTTTATTTATAATCTTGTGCAACTTGACCCTATATTGTGTAAAATTGGTGGTGTTTTATGTAATATAGTTCCTTTATTGTGCATAAGTGAAATGAATGGAAAATAATAGCACGGACCATGAATTTTGAGATGTTACAAAACTCCATGGAAAGTTCTAACAAGATGGCCACCATCTTGTTAGTTCATTGAAATTATATCAAGAAACTTGTAATATCAATACTCACTTGACAATGGCAATAATAGTCTACTAGAAGACTGGTTGCCAAGAATGGAATGGAAGAAGAACTTGTAATACTATTAACTACTCGACAATGGCAGTAATGATCTTAAAGATTGGCTGCCAAAAATGAAGTTTAAAAAAATATATAATTAAGTCATAATTAACTGAATCTCTGAATCCCTACGGCATAAAAGTAGTAATTCTATGGCTTTCGTCAAACGTTTTGACCGCTCGGAAGATAGGTAAAAAAATTATGTATAAAGACGTATTACATTATATGTATAACATCGAAACAACGTAATTATATATATCTAAACTAATATTATAAAGAGGTAAAGTTTGTGAGTTTGTGACGTTGTAGGGGGTAATCTCAGGAACTACTGATTTGATAAATTCTTACAGTCTTATATAGCTCATTTATCGAGGCTTATAGGCTATAGGTTATAGGCTATATATCATCACGCTAAGACTAATATGAGCGAAGCACCATTGAATAATGTTTCAAAATCGGGGTATTTTTTTCTCTTGAGAGCTTCCGCTCCGTGTTAGCGTTAGCCCATAGTAACTATTCGTAGTCCGGTGAAGCTGTGAAGACCCTGTCGGGTCAAGAGCATAGTCAGTTCGAGAAAAAAAATCCACGCCAAGGAAGTCGCGGGCAGAGGCTAGTTCTCTATATTTTGCTGACCGTATCTTATTTTTATATGCGGTATAAACAATATTTGTAAAATTGCTTTGAAACATAATTCTATGGTTGACCGTTAAACATTATCTGCAGTTTTATGATGATTGAATTTAAGTCATATCCTCGTAAACCTTGGGATAAACTGCAATAAGGAAATAATTACATATTTTTGGAACCATATTTTGATAGGTTCAGATTTTGTAGCGGTTTCAACAAATTAAACTACTGAACCTGATGAATAAGTAATAATATAGACGTAAATAATGTTTAGGACTTTCCTTAAAACATGTTTTCTTGTAAAAACAAAATACTATTAAAGTTTGTATTTTATTTCTTTTCTGGAAACATTCAACCATCGACAAAGAAGTAATACAAATAATTGTATAGGAAATTTAAATTCTTTATAATTAAGTATCACCTATTCGAAATATGCATTTGTATAAATATTAAAAAAGCCTCGTAAATATTATTACATATTTTGAGGTTATGAAAGCAAATATTAATAGTCCTTTATATCAAGTAGAGTATGAACAAAGAATAACGGCCCAAATAGAGAAATGGGAATACATAGACTGTTACTGTAATAAAAAAGAAACAGTGTGTTGTAAAAACACACGATAGAAGTAAAGCTTTTGTGTTACAGGGCAACATTTTAATTTAAAAAAGTACAAATAAGAGCCAACGTCACGAGATCTTTCACGCGGTCACCCATCCAAGTACTGACCACGCTCCAGGTTGCTTAACTTCGGTTATCGGACAAGAGCCAGTGTTTCCCATACTCTACACCAGGGGTTCCTAAACTTTTTCAGTCCGCGGCGCACTTACAAGTTTGGTATTTTATCACGACGCCCTAACCTAACTAGTTAGTCGAAATAGATAGGTTATTTAGATAGGCACAGATATTAAAACATCCACAGAATGGATCTGTGTGTGCTGGGAATTTAATTGTTTACGCTGTACCTATGAATAACTAAGTTAAGTTACCGGATTAAGAGACCTCACGGCGCCCTTTTTTACTTTGTACGTCGCACGCTGTGGGAACCCCTGCTCTACCTCATACTTTTATCCCCACTACTCTTCGTCACAAAAAAAAATGTTGCCGATCAGTATTTGAAAGCCTTTTCACAAAATGTTTCACTTCAATAACTGATCATCATAAGAATTACAACGAATCACTCAAAGTTCATATATAATTTTAGAAGTGATGCCGATTTATATCTAATTCATAAATTTCTATAAAATTACTATGTGCTTGACATTTAAAATGAATATATAATTGAGTAGGGTTTTTAAACATCTTGTTACATATACTGTATTAATAATTACTAATAGGTCTATGTCCATAAATAAATGAATACATCATACATATGTTTGAAGAAAACAACCATAATGTATAACAAGGAACGTTCATACATAATTATCTACTTAGATAATACCATAATAATCTTATTGAAACCTACGATTGGTCAGATCATTTATTTTTTCAAAACAATAAAATCAAAATACAATATTACACTATTTCCTTTCTTTTCTTTCCATGCTAGACTTTCGGTTCACACCATTTTTCTAATCTCCTATGTTCACGTTTAAATACCATTTCAAATGAAGCGTAGCTTAAAATACAGAGAACAAGATTTACGATATTTTTGGTTATTATTATGTAATAAGCTTAAAGCTAGCATATTGGATTTGTTGATTGAGTTTCTAGCCTTTATGGCACCCTATACATACATTTACATGTATTTTCGATTTACGATAAGTAAGGGAAATTGTAAAAAAAACAATTGTGTGTATTTGCCTTATACATATGTATTAAATTGTATTATTATATTAGTGGGTCTGGCGGATGAAATCCTGCCTTAATAATAAAAAAATCCTGAAAGTCAACCGCAGCGCCAACTACCGGTTCCAATTGTAAATCTAAACCATTCTTGAATCTATCTGAACACACACAATTTTTTTTATCAAAATATGTCCAGTTGTTAGGAGGAGTACAGTCACATATACACGAAGAGAAGGATTATATACTCCTATATATGAAAATGCTTATAAACTATATATTATACGTAATGCCGTAGTTAAATACGTAACTATACATTAATTCATTTTTTATACTACTAGACCCAACCACACATATACACACAGATACATATCTTACGTATAACACGTAATGCGTAACGAATTTTTTCCCTAATACAGGAATTTTCACATCGTTATTTTCACAAACAAAATAACGTTACAAAAAATTAATTTCCAAAAATATAAATTGTATACGAATTGATAAACGAATCGCTGGTTTTCTAACAAAATTTTCATTGGGCAGTTGAATAAACGTTTATCTAACCTTAAAGTATTATTACAATAACTTATTACGAAAATAATTTTAAACGCGAATGCGAATTATCAACTCGGCGGAATATTGAGCGGAACAAAACAATTGGAAATTCAAATCGAGAAGGGCGAGAGCGAAAATTTAACCGAACGTTGTAAAATTGGAAACCGAATATACAACATTAAGAATTGTCTATGGTAATGAAACCTGCCACCGGCAGGGCTTGGTGGAGGATTGGTTTGGGGCAATTTTTAAATTAATTTGTGCGGTTTTTCTTTTGATAGATGATGTGTTACGTTCGCGTATATGTGATACGTTCATTACATAAGCGTGATATGGTAATATGAATTAGTAAAAAGCAGAATTTTTTTCTCATTATGAAATCCACTACATGACAGACCAAGATCCCGCCAAAAACTCCCTTTTCCTTAGGATGGAAAGAACAAAAACAAAAAAGTTTATGTCACTCAAGATGGAGTTTTTGCCGAGATCTTCGAATATCATGTAGTGGATTATATATTTTATTCATATCCTTGTGTTATTTGGCTCTATATTTTGCAATTGGTGGTGTTTTACTTAATATAGTTTGGTATTTGTATACAAGTGATGTGGATGGGAAATAATACCACTGAGCATGGATTCTGACTTGCCCCAGAAACTCCATGGAAGGTCTCATAAGACGGCCATTGTTAGAACATTGATCACAAGAAACTTGTAATATTCATTACCTACTCGACAATGGCTGTAATAATCCACTTGATGATTGGTTGCAAAAAAAGCAGAATAAAGTCTATTTTTCCGGATATAAAAAACCACGTCTTAAGTAGTATTTTCAATTAAACATGTACTTATTAAAATAGGTATGTGGAATAAATACATATATTCATTACCTACTCGACAATGGCTGTAATAATCCACTTGAAGATTGGTTGCAAAAAAAGCAGAATAAATAAAGTCTATTGTTCCGGATATAAAAAACCGCCTCTTAAGTAGTATTTTCAATTAAACATGTACTTATTAAAATAGGTATGTAGAGTAAATATATATGGATTTGTATAAATGTTATATAAATAGTATTTATTATACATTATAGACACTTGGTACACTATGCAATATATGCAATACTCTTGCAAACGTATGTGGAAAATTTAATGATAACCATGTAAGTAATTAAGCAAATAGCGTACAAATAAACGTACATAGGCGTCTACAATATTAGTAAAGATGTCATTACTGGCGGGCAATTCATCTTTCCGCGCCATTTTGACAATACTTTGCCCGTAGTGTTATATCTTTGATGAATTTGCGTTTATTCAACTTCACAGGATTTGTAATTATTTACTTAATTGTACTGAACCGTATTTCAATTTATTCATAATAAACACTGTTTTGCATTTTCGACAATAATAAATCCTCATTACACAATGTTAGACGTAAAAACAATTTTCATCCTGCAACATACAATATTAAATGTCGCGCCGCCATATTGACTTTTCGTGTTTCTGGTCGGGTTATAAAACGTTTTTAGGACCGTGAATGTGTGTTTTATGATTTTTTTGTTGTAATATGAAGAACAACGTATAATAAATACAAAAAACACGTAACACAATTTACTTCAAAATAAGGACTTTCTAAGTTTATAACACGGTTATTTGCAAGTGAGCAAAATCAAAATATGAGTTATTAAATTTTTTTGTCTGTTTAACGCGACGATTTTCGAAGTAATTGCACCGATTTTCATACGACTTTCATTGAAACATACATTACTATTCATAAAGTAATCTAGCCTAAATATCTTTACGATTTTCCGCAGCAATTAAGCAGTAACGATAATCTTATAGTAAAGAAATTAAATTAAGTTAATTAAAAGTAGTAAAGTAGCTTAAGTTACTGCTTATGACATTTTTTAAATGAATTATAGTATGAATTATTTAAATATCGTAATTTGTATATTTAAATTATTAACATTAGTCTGGCTTTCACATCTGTTGGCACTCTGAATAATAATTATATACTACATACATTTTAATGGTGGTAGAGCCACGTTGAAACTATTACTGGTTTCAGCATGAATGGGTCGACTCGTCTGGGGTAGTACCACCCTCTCATAGAAAACCGTCGTGAAGTAACAGTGCTTGCATTGTTGCGTTTCGTTCGGTCAGTGAGAGCGCCCGAGGCCCACCTCCCCCCCTCTCCCTCCCGTAACCCTTCCCCCCAAAGGGTGGCAACGCACTTACGACTCCTCTGGTGTTGTTAGTGTCCATGGACGGTGGTGATCACTTAACAGCAAGTGACCCACATGTTCGTTTGCCACTTATGAAATAAAAAATAAATAAAAAAAACATTTTTATGCAGTTTATTAATTAATCAAATAAAACATTAATATTAGACGTACTCAGGCCGCTATACTACGCGTCGCAAGTCTGACACAAGACGCGCCAGTGCAATACGCTCGGTCATGCTTTAACTAGCATTTGTCATGTCATGACGCCAAATCATAACTTTATCTCCTGCCAAAAATACCGCTCAAAGAACCTATAGAAGTTTTTATTTAAAAAAATGATGTTTCTTATGTGTATACGCTCAAATGCATTTACTAAAAAGCTGTCATGTAATATTGTTGATATTACAAACAGACTTCGATTGTATTTATTTGTATAGATTACCATTACTATAATATCTACACATTTTATATATTTATTTTACACTCAAAATACAGTTATGGCCGGCAACCAAACAATTTTCCAGCACAATGAGTCGTGAAACGAACTAATTTTAACTTAGTTTCCGAGTTCCCATTTCCATTCGTATTAGGACATTTATAGATACAAGTTTCATCGTATTCTATTGTACATTTGGGTTATAAAACCCAATTTACGGATAATCCCGTGATCCCGAATCCAGTTATTGGCATTTACGAAACTGTTAGAAAATCGGTTCCTTTGTAAAAGGAAACGTGTACTCTTTTGCGAGCAGAGTTTTAGAACATATTATATTTTAAAAGTGAGGTTATGTCATGTAACTGCTATATGAATTAAAAAATAGGAAATGTTATCGCCATTTTAGATAATGATTTCTAATGAGAAAGTTTTAACAAATACATGAGTAAAAGATAAAGATATTATATTTAAAAATAATACCACGAAATTAGTGTGCAAATATACTGTACATAAAATACATAGAAGTCACAGGAGTATTGGTAGTAGTAATAATATTCGTTCAATAGGACATGCGAAGGAATTAATCCATACTGCCAATTCTGAAGATGTCAGTATAGGTAGTTCTTATGTATCCTTTAACCAATTTTCTTTCCATTATCGAGTAATTAATTCAATATTCTAACAAGATGGTGACTCCCTTGTTACAACTTTCCATGGAGTTTTTGTGGCATCTCAGAATTCATGGTCCGTGTTATTATTTTCCATTCACTTCACTTATGCCCAATAAACAAACTATATTACATAAAACACCACCAATTTTACACAATATAGAGTCAAGTAACACAAGATTATGAATAAAAAAAATCCACTACATGGCAGACCAAAAACGACAACAACTCCAGGAGTATTGGGATACGGAGCTGTCATATTGCACAGACTAAAAATACAATTTTATGACCATATAACTATCGATTGATTTGGGAACATTAATATCGATTTCAATATTATTGTTATGATAATTATTTTGTATACTTTTAATACAACCATATTTGTTCATGCCAATGTAAATTTAATCTTTTAAATTGACTTATTTATCTATTGTTAGTGCAATCATAATTTAATTCAACTCATTCGATTTACTAGATTAACGATAAAATTCGTTACTTTTTAATTACTATTGTGTTTTCTTATTATGTATTGTGAATTGTTTACATTCCTTATCATTGTACATATATTACGATTTGGACTAGAGTACCCGTCTGATTTATATCGTATCATTTGTATTATATAGATTTTAAGTAATCGATGCAAAACCTTAATTAATGATGTACAATAATTGAAAGATGATAGTCCCATAATAAGACCATAGAATCTATAGAATGATTATAATACACAAGTAATAACCGTATTATTAAAAGTTGCAGCAAATTCTGTTTATGCTTGTTAGAAACGAGCAATTCTTGTATATTGTTATGTTGTTATATATTCAGGATCTCGGAAACGGCGGCAGCGATTTCCGTGAAACTTAGTATGTAGGTGGTTTCGGGGACGATAAATCGATCTAGCTAGATTCCATTCATAGAAAACTATTTTATCTGAGTTTACAGGCAATTAAAAAATATAGCTAGAATATAAAGGTAAATTTCGCCACCGCTGTCAAAACAAAAATAGCTCAAATGGAAATCGGCTGCTTCGAAAATCCGTCTAACCCCAGTTCGATTTTTTTTTTTTTGATAAAACATGCTAATTTTGTGATGCAAACCTAACAGTTTATTTTAATTTAAAAATGTTCAGGTACTTCTGTTTATGCTCGTTAATTCAAGTAGTTCAATACTCTCAACTATTTAATACAACAAATAAGGCATGTTTTATAGTTCTATAATGAATTAATACGCTCATTTCTCAGTATGACATGAGCTCGAGCTCCACGTAGAGTAAATATTGTAAAGCCCCTGTATAAGAAAAACAAACGGGCTGATAAATGGGTATCTTTTACAAAGGATTCTACGTTTTTCTTTACTGACGTAGGTGTATATATATATGAGTCGGTAGATATCGTCTTCCCATCGTCTTTCCTTTCAAAGGAAGGAAGGAAGGAAGGAGGGTGGTTCAACGATATTATTGCGTCAGTAACCGATACTGAGCAATATATGTAATCCTTTATGAAAAAATGGTGTTATTATGAAAGGGTATGTAATACTTGTTGCCATAATTGTAACTCACAAGTTATAATTGTTGTAATATTCAGGGGCAAATCGACATTTGAGTATTGGATCAATCCCTATATCAATCGGATGGTGTTAAGTAATCAATTGAAATTAATAAATTATATAGTAAATGAACATCACAAGAGATTATGTTTCGGCGATCCATCAAACACCAATATTGAACCGCTAATAAATCTTACAAAATTAGATGAAGAGGTCCGTTGAAGGTCATAAATTACGTAACAGGTCGAACGTAAGCAAACCGCCCATACCTTTATTGGCTGCAAGTTATGGCCTCCCTGGGCGACCATAAAATTGAGCGAAACTAAAGGGTGAGTGAACATTGCCCGCTGCGTAGTTTCTATACGCACTTTTCAAAGTCCAGAATACATTGCCTATGATGAAGGTAAAATTCTGTGATCGACTTTTAATGCTACGCTCTTCAGTTAAACCTTTCTGACGCAAAAAGGATATAAAAAGATTGGTCAGGAGAGAAAAATATAAAACTATGTTACGTAAAGAGACAGTTGAGGGTGATAGAATAGGACAAACAATATTTCGTGCGTGGGCTAAAGACCTTTATTATTTTATAGTGTTATTTTAGTTACCGAGTGGCTGAGTTTTGCAATTTCAATCACTATTTTTCCCAACTTCGGCTTCGATACCTCGCGTCGTCCTATACTGCTATTAATTCTCGCTCACGGTATCGTGTGCTTAAACTTTTATTGTAGGAGTTCTATTCTTATATGACGGTGGTTATAGTAGGTTTACCGTCTGTATCAGTCCGTTGAAGGTCATAAATTACGTAACAGGTCGAACGTAAGCAAACCGCCCATACCTTTATTGGCTGCAAGTTATGGCCTCCCTGGGCGACCATAAAATTGAGCGAAACTAAAGGGTGAGCGACCATTGCCCGCTGCGTAGTTTCTATACGCACTTTTCAAAGTCAGAATACATTGCCCATGATGAAGGTAAAATTCTGTGATCGAGTTTTAATGCAATAATATTTCGTGCGAGGGCTCAAGACCTTTATTATTCTATAGTGTTATTTTAGTTACAGAGTGGCTGAGTTTTGCAATTTCAATCACTATTTTTCCCAACTTCGGTTTCGATACCTCGCGTCGTCCTATACTGCTATTAATTCTCGCTCACGGTATCGTGTGCTTAAACTTTTATTGTAGGAGTTCTATTCTTATATGACGGTAGTTATAGTAGTAGTGTATGTAGTATATAACTTACAATATTTTTCATCAAATACGTTATAGAACAAAAAAAATAACTATTAAAAATTTGGACAGTGTTACCAGAGTTGTTAGCAGGTACGTTCAAAGGACCTCTTGAGTAAATTTATAGACTAGTTAGAGCCAGTGATTTTGGTGGTTTTACTGTTTCATGAAACCACGTATGATCTATTTATTTATTTGTTTTTTTTTCCTATTTTAAATTATAATCTTGTAATTATTACTAAGCCCCTGTTTTAGTTTGAGAGTGGTAACTAGCCAGACGGACATAGTAAAATCCTTATTTTAAGGAAATCATGGAGATTTAATTTACTTTATGTATCTCAGATTAGTTATATTTATTAGGAATTAGTGTTCAGTTTTGATAACATCTGTAGGTTTATTATAACGTATACGTCAAATACTTTTGATCTTTAGGTTCACCTTCAGGGCAATTTGATGCTGTGTCAGAAATAGTTTTAAAGGGATTCATTTGGTATTTCTTAGAGATAGGATATAGATTTTACTGCTAAATTATATCGTGATATCCAACACGTGGAGCTGCCTCTTTATCATGACTGCTTACCTTCTATAGAATAGCGTAATGTAATGTATACAATACCCTGTAAAGTTCTCTGTGAAAATGAACTAGTAAAAGACTTATCAAACTCAATTCATCCGTTTCAGAGATTAGGCCAAATAAACAACAGACAGATGACTTATTTATATCGAGATAAATCGTACGTGAGATGTAAAATACAAGTTAATTATACCACTATTTACTCAGAATATAAAACAGCGTCAGTTATCTTTTTTAAAATCCTATATTTATTAAATTGATGTTTTCAGCCTCCAATCGAAATATATAAAACCGTGAAAAAGGTTTGGCAATGCCGATAGAAATTTTCGGTTAACAGATAACGGCCACGCCGTGCCGGCTCGAACTTGTTAAATAGGGATGGTCAACATCGTATACTATCGATAATATAGAATGACATCATAAAGACGAGTAAAACTTTTCTAAGTATTTCTATAAAACAACCAAATGTTTAAGCTCAGAGGTGTTACGTAAGCTAATGTCAGGCACGCTATTTTCACTTCTCAGAATCGGATTTGTATGAAAAAGGCTCGTCTATTTTTGGTTATCAATCCACTCTCTAGATGGCACTGTTATAATTTTTTTTTTGGCAAGTTTGATAACAACATATGGTGGATGACAATTAATTTTGACATTTCATACAGACAACTTTCAAATATTTGTTTTCATTCACTTTGTTTACGTATCTGTTACGAGAGTGTGCTCCCTTAAATTTTCTTGCCTCCCGCAAACAATTTAATCTATCTCCGGATCTACTTATAAACATTGACTCCTGCATATACATACTTGGATTTAGATTTCCCTTACGATGAATATATTAATTACAAATAAAAATGATCAAAAACTTGTATACGATTTACGCAGTACCGGTGTATGCATACGTACATAGCTATAAATGTACATTTATAACCAACACATATTAGTTCGAACCTCGTATTATAGAGGCGCTGATCGGAAAGAACGAGTGCGACCTCTATTTATATAACGTACTCTGTGATGTCAGGCGGGTTTTGGTATCAAAATGCTATTATAGAGTGGATCAATATGTGAACGATAATGACTATTGACTTCATTCTGTGCATCCATTAAAAACGATTTTATCGTGTTGTTTTAAATACGTGTAAGTTAAAGAGTCCGATCGAGTTACCGGTTCCACTCGATGACATTTTGATGATAATTTTGACGTTTATAAGCACCTTCTTAAGGCCTAATTTGAATAAAGTTTTTTCATTTGATTTGTATGATGTATCGTAAAGTTGTATCTAATCCCATTATGTAATTTTGCAGTGGAATTACTTTTTGTAAGATATGTGTGTTAACGGAGTTTTTAGTATTTTTTATGAGTTTTTGAAGTCACTGGGAAGTATTCAAGATGAAAAATATTTTTGGTAACCTTATATTTCAATACTAATTTATTTGTGAATAAAAAATAAATATATAAATTTTTTGTCACTTTTTACAAAAATAAACATTTATTTCTAATTTACACTATTCTTAATCCAAATTTATTATTAATTACAAATAAAAATGATCAAAAACTTGTATACGATTTACGCAGTACCGGTGTATGCATACGTACATAGCTATAAATGTACATTTATAACCAACACATATTAGTTCGAACCTCGTATTATAGAGGCGCTGATCGGAAAGAACGAGTGCGACCTCTATTTATATAACGTACTCTGTGATGTCAGGCGGGTTTTGGTATCAAAATGCTATTATAGAGTGGATCAATATGTGAACGATAATGACTATTGACTTCATTCTGTGCATCCATTAAAAACGATTTTATCGTGTTGTTTTAAATACGTGTAAGTTAAAGAGTCCGATCGAGTTACCGGTTCCACTCGATGACTGGATAGTTTTCCGAATTTTGACGTTTATAAGCACCTTCTTAAGGCCTAATTTGAATAAAGTTTTTTCATTTGATTTGAATGATGTATCGTAAAGTTGTATCTAATCCCATTATGTAATTTTGCAGTGGAATTACTTTTTGTAAGATATGTGTGTTAACGGAGTTTTTAGTTAGTATTTTTTTATGAGTTTTGAAGTCACTGGGAAGTATTACAATGCTAATTTATTTGTGAATAAAAAATATAATTTGCTTATATAGACTTTTTTAAATCGCAGTAATTGAATTTTATTGTGTGTACATACCCAAATCTTAGTCTGGTTTTTATTATTTCCTTTTTATACTTAAACTAAGATTAGTTAGGTATACACATATATATGTACATATATATATATACAAGTGAAGTGAATTAGAAAGTACAAAAGTGCCACCATTTTAGAGCGCTGACGTCAATAGAAGTCTCAGAACTTTAAATTGCAAAACGTTTGCTTGCTTGCCAATGTTTGCTACCCAAAATAAGAAAAGAAGACATAGCATGTTGTTATTATTTTGTTTACTAGAATAAGCAATAGTTATCCTAAGAAGTATGGATCGTAGTTATAATTAATAAAAATATATTACTATTGTCATAACATGATTTTGTGTTAATTGTAAATAGAGGCAGATTTATAAACCTCGTACAAGGTAAATCGAATCGTCACCTAGGTTTTTTACAAAACTATAAATACGTGTATAATTAAAGCGTTTTTATATTCTACAAAAGGATTACTCCAATAGGTGATCTAGGTTAGACAGCTGTTTTAGAGATTTATCATTAAATTACAAGAGTTAAATTACAATATATCTCATTTATTTTTAATCTCTATCAATAAAATCGCAATAATCTTTTTTTTCTTAATCGTATCGACATTTATGTATCAATCGTTTTTATTTAATACAGTTGCATTAGTACTTCTAAAGATATGATCTCTAAGTGTTATTTAAGAAAATAATTTTATTAATTTCAAACCAATAATTACACTCTTATTTTCCCAATCTTATTCCCCCTACCAATATTCAAAATACAAATGTGATTTACCCTTAATGTATCTTTGTTTCTTACCCTTGAAGGATTAAACGCATTATTATATTATTATGATTAAAGCATTAATTAGTTAATGTTTTTATATAATCTTAATTTAAAATCGAATAGTTTTAATTAGTATGATATAATAAAAAATCATATTTATCGATAAAAATATTCTTTATTTTTATCATTATATCGATGTATATTAAAATACGAACAGGAATCTCTAATAATCACAATTTTATTCTCAAGCATGATGATACGTATAACATGGTCCCTTCCGTAATGAGAATCTGTCACTCAAAGTGAGAAGGAAATGTTTTTTATTGCATTTCGTTTAAGATTTATTTACGGTATACATCGGATTAAGAAACAGGAAGCTGCTTTATGTTGACATTTTATACAGAAATTAACATTACTTTTAACGTAGCTTTAGTATATTTAATGGTTGATATACCTATTTAAGTGGACTGGTAGTTTATTACTTATGAATTTTGATTGATAGATTTCAATGGTAATTTATTCTGCAACTTGATAGACAGTCGTTATTTGAATGAGTTTTATTAAATAAAATATAAATTTTTTGGTATAAATTGTAAATAATCCGTCTAGTTTTTTTTCTCTTTAATTTTTATTGTTTTATACTGTTCGGTTAAAATTTTCAGCCAATAATTATGGTAAAAAGTTTTTATGTCTTTTAATACTTATAGTTTTTTTTAAGTGAAAGCTGTTCTGTAAATTTTTTACAGATGTAACGTCACGCAGGTATGCAACGGAAATGACGTCATTTGCAGTAAACGCAGATTTTTCATCTATTTTTGAAGTCTCGGAAATCTAAAGTTTTAGAATAAAATAAAAATAAGAAATTAAAGAATTAATTTATAAGTCTTCTAAAATAATTATATTATAATTATATTTAATCTATAATTCTCCATTTAATTTTAAAAAATAATTAATTATTTAAATTGCATTTATTTAATGAAATTATTTTAATTTTTTTTTCTTATAAATTATTTCGCCAAAGAAGTTTCACTTCTGACATGTGTACTTTGTACGCACGCACTTTTTTTTTTATGTACCCTTGTATGATTATCGTTTAACGACAACTTTAATCTGATTTTAGAAGAAAGAAACCGATAAAGTACTTTGTATAGAAGGCGACTGGCTCTCAAGTGTATTTCTGAACGCACACCTATGGATGTTTGGGGGGGAATTATCAAACTCAGGTTGGTACTTAGCCAGGAGAGTCCTACAATCATGGTGTAGTTTTATCATAAATTAGAGAAACATTTTAGCATTTGCTCCGCCTGAATACGCTTTAAAGTTGTCGTATCTTTTTATGTTAAACATTTAGTGGCACGCGTTGACAATAAACACTGTCTGCCGTCATGGCTAACGGCGTGACGCTCTCTTATGCCGTCACGCTCCCTCAACATCACAGATCTTGACTCCCGTATGTGCGCGCGCTCGTATACTATAATACACTTCGTTGCTTCTATGTGAGAGCTGTGTACTATTTTCAACCAACTTTACTATAGCTGATACGTTTACTGCTTGTATTTTTTTTAATACTATTGTTTTTACAGTGCTTTAGTGATAATGTTATTTATTATTTAACTTCAATCTCCTTTATTTGTTTATAATAATAATTATAAATTTTAATATTAACTTAAATGTTTCATGTTTCGGGAACACTTGACGGCCAGTTTTTATTCGTATAAAATTATCGACGTCGATACATTTACGACTCTGTTACATCCCTACAGGTAATCAAGAATCTGAAGTAAAATATATTATATGGAATACTTACGCACCTACAATAAAGAGATGTCTTGTATAATAGGCAGCCATCAGTCAACACGGTGCGGAGGTTTTAGCGCTTCAGGGTTTTTAGATTTACAACGCGGATTAAAAGTAATGCATGCTTGAAATTCAGACGATGATTGAAAAGTGTCTTTTAGCGTAAAGTACTTACGTACCTATTGGTTCAGATATCAGTATCAGTGACTTTAATTAAAAACAAAATGTGATAAATCAGTATAAAGCTAAGTAAGTGCACTGTTTAAATTTATTTTAAAATTCATAGATTTATTTATGGTCTTGGTCTATGGTTCTTCAGATTTTATGTAAATATATGATAAATGTGTGCCATTATGCGTGCATCACGCAAAAACTGCTAGATATGTTTCACTCAAACTTTATTTCTTAAACATATATAAATTACTAGCGGACCTGGCGGACGTTGCCCTGCCTTGATAATACAAAAAAACCTAAAAGTCAACCGCAACGCCACCTACCGGGTCCAATTGTGAATCAAAACCATTTTCGGATCCACTGGAATACGCACACAAAGTTTTATTAAAATCGGTCCAGCCGTTTAGGAGGAGTTCAGTGAAATACACACGCACAGAAGAAATTTATATATAAACATATACACATTTATAAAAGGCTATCACGTATATCTTCATTCAATATAAAGTTATTCAAATTTTAAGACCCACGATGTTTATATGCATTATGCGTCAAGCTATATTTAAAGTGGGACAAGAGGTGTGTTGCGCGATAGACGGAGGAGTAAATGGTAACATCGTTTATAAAGATTATTTTTCAGTAAACTATATTTATTGGTCTTTTTAAGTATATCCCCTGTATATAAAATAAACTACTAATATATAAACAATGCAGACCAAGTCGCAGGTACCACTTATAAATGAGTCAGTGTCATATAATCCAACATACAATATATTTATGACGCCATAACATACACGAGTAACAAGATGAGCTAAACACATTCCGGTTCGTAATTTTCTTTGTAAAACAACGGATTTTAAAAGTTCATTGATATTAAAAATATCCTTAGTATTTTCCGTTTTTTTAATATATATTAAATCGATGTTGCAACGTATAAGTTAAAAAAATTCATATAATTTATGCTAAATAACAATAATGTGGATTTTTTTGACGGGCTCTTAGTATGTCATTTACTGATTTTTATTTTACTCATAAATCCGCGCTATTCTGGACGAGAGAAGCGGATTAGCAATAATGACATAAAACATGAATTCTGAGATGATATAAAAACATCTTATAAAGTTTTAAGGGCTTTCGTTTTATTAGAATTCTGAATTCTGAAGATTAAAACAAAAAAAAAACACTGTCAACACATTATGATTTAATAAAATAAATGACAAATATAAACAATAAATTGACACCGCCATTGAAAATGAAAAATGTCTTTGAAGGGACTGGGTTGCCAGAATTTCAAAGAAAAAGGAAATACGTAGACTACGTAATAATAGACATTGATTTTTTTACTAATATGTATCACATTATAATTTTAATAATATTTATAATAATTGTAATTACTTATATGTAACAGGCATGCTCTATATTTGAAATAATGTAATGTTTGTTTAAAAGTTTTTTTTAAAATAGTTGAATTAAAAAATAATTTATTTTAATAATATGATCTGACCAATCGAAGGCTTCGGAGACATACCCTCGGTTCGACCTGAACTGCAAGAGGCGGGATTTGAGCCCGCGACGCGGCAGAAATTTGGGGCCTCCTTGCGTGCTACCAGACATAACCTTCGTTTTAATCTATCACAGTAGTTGTATATATTCTACAAGAATTCTTTAAAAAATATTCATTTGTTTTACAGCTTATACTTTCCTTTGAGCAGTAAACTTTACCCCATTTGATTCATTCATATAATTTTAAAAATTACGTTTGATTTTTACTTATTGCGGTTACTATTTTCACGTTCAAATGTCAATAAACGCTTTCTCTTTAACAAAATTATTAACATATTTATGCATCTTACTTTGGATAGAAAATAAATAATTGGTATAACCAAATAACAGTTGTAATATGTCCGCGAATAATTAATAATACACCTATTAACTCTTTAAACGTTTTGCGTGTATTGGAATTATTAATAACAACTATGTTGGTCAAACATAACAAACTTTAATTCAAAAGTATCACCACACGAATAACCTCTGTCAGTTCTATACATTTTTCTTTCGCTAGAATTTTTTATTTATTTTTATCTAAATTAATTAAAATGTTTTTATAACATATGTAAATAACAATTATAAACATATGATTTATATGAATTAGCCTCAACTTTAATCCGTTGGGCAAATATTTCAAACTTTAAACTAAATTATCACGAAACGATATTTTTTAGTTTGGCTAGTAAGTGGATTTCTTTAAAATATAATATACTCTAATAACTATTATTAGAAAATTCAAGAATATTAATATATAATATTAACTTTTTCACACTCGAGTATATTTAAATAATTATGAAAGAGATCGTTGGCCAAACATCGTAATATTTGATCGAAAGTATTACCACAAAAGGAGTTCTCAGCTCAAAGGTTCATTTACATTTCACTTGAACAAAAAAGGTGTACACGAAAAAGCTTTATGAAACGTATCGCGTGAGATTTATTCGGATCACTTGTAACTTTTAGAAACATGTTCTACGATTTCTTTTACTTTATTTTTTTTGACACCTCTTATCCATAATCACCTTGTATATGTTTTTGGATTACATATAAATGTACAAACTATTGTTGTGTATCTTTTGAAATTTTTGAAATTCTATTCCATATGGGCTATTGACATTATACGCACAAATTGCCCAAATATTTTTTAAATAAACCAATTATTAATGACTAAAAATAATTTAACATAAACCTACCTGACAGATATATATTATTGTTATTTTTAAAAGCTATTTTTCTTCTTGTAAATAACATTTTAAATATATTTTAAACATAAATAATGTATGATGATTTATTTTATTTTCATGGATTATTTTAATACTCGAAAAATCTCACAGGAATAATCGGAGTACGCTTTGTTTTATTCGGAACAGAGAACCTCGAGTTTAATAATCCGCAACGCTCTTATTGCATTGGAGCGGATAAATCGAGATTTAATGAGAAGCAATTCATATACTAAATAGTTTTTTTTTTATTGAAATTTAATAGTTATACCCCGATTTTACAGAATAGTTAGATGAGTCGTCGAGATATTTCAAAATGAGCTGAACCCAATTTTAATTTTCAAATTTGAAGCCTTTTAAAAATAACGTAAAATGTTAAGAACGGTCAAAATTGGTTCCAGATTATTTTGGAATGTAACGACATAAATATAAGTAAAAACAATTCTTGAATCTTTATTTAGAATACTAAAAAAATGTTATTTTTATATATTTAAACTTAGGACAAACCTTTATCAAAAAATAAAACCGAGTTCGAATAAATCAACTCTAAAAATACCCCAATACGTTCTTAACTGTAGTTAGGAACCTATTTTGTATTGTATTGTCATATAGCTATCAATATTTCATGCACTTATACATTTCCTATCAGATTTTAAGGAGTTCCCTGGTCTATCTACGGAGTTCAAGGTTCAAAGTTAATGAAATTAAAACCGGGACCCTAGTAAGCGTACTCTTTCCAATAAAAAAAATATAAATCGATTTATAAATCACAAAATGCTGCGCTAACAATAATAAAAAACCATCCATTTGATAACTTCCGTTTTTTAAATCGGTTAACAAAACAGGATTTATGATTAAAATATAGTTTTATGTACTAAGATACTCACTCGGCGTTGGTCTCCGGTGTTGGCAGGTCACCGATGGTGGTGAGGGTCAAAGTAGACCAGTAGAGAGATCCGAGGTATTTCCTCGTCAGTGTCGCGTAGTCACCAGGCCGATGCGGGTAAACCCAGTCACCCTAATGTACAATTGAATGTTTAAAGTAATTTCAATTACAATTGATGTATACATATAGGGTATATTATCTATGTAGTTCACGTAAAATAAAATAGCAATTTAATTGGAAATTAAATTACATTAATAGTGACCGTAGCTTGCTACAGACCCTAATAAATTAATAAACCTTAATTAAAATTTATCATGAAGTCGTGGGTAGCTGAAAGTTGTGTACTACATCCGAGAAATTAAAATAAAATCAACGTCACGCGATTAGAGGAGTGGAACTCATACGGATCCCCAAAATATATGATGAACATACATAAGTACATATCTACGCGATATTATTATATAAAAGTGCGCATATTGTCAGGTGTTCGGCTGTTAAATGATAAACAACATAGTATTTAGCCTACGAGGTTCCCCCTTAGACAACATTGGTTGTCTACGACGTAGATATGTACATATTGCAACACTAATCCGTGGAAAAGTATTAGCAATAGCTGGATATCAGCAAGTCTGTGACGTCACATGTAAACACTGCGCCGTTTATCCAGAAGGTTCCTCGCCCACGCTGTCTGCACCAAGACTATAAAAATGCTTGCGTACTGAACTCCACGGTCTTATTCATGTCTCATTTAAGATTAATTATTCAAGAATTATCGTGTTTGTTCATTTTTATTTAAAAATCATTTAACATTGTGAAATAAATATATAATATATTAAAAAAAGGAAGAGAGTGCTTCATTTATTTTTTTCGCGCAACAGTCGGGGTAACCAACCCAAGTAATGCTGAGACGTTGCTTAACTTCGGTGATCGGACGAGAATCGGTGTTTTCAACACTACCCGACACAGTGCTTACCTCCACCACTTTTCGTCACAAAAAAAGGTTGCGGATCAGAATTTAAAAGCCCATAAGAAGTTTAAAAAATCTAAATCTCAACTTCAGCGTCACCTACTGCGTCAAACTAAACATTAAAATCAGTTCAACCCCTTATGAAGAGTAAAAGGTCCAATAAAGATTTATTACGTATCTCATTGCGGTACTTTAGTTAAAAATAAACTTTTTATCTCACTGCGTAGCAATAGGACAATATTTTTTTAGAGTATGATATAGAGTACATGGGGATTTTAACTCGTTCTTTGTGTGACATATCATATAGGCTTTATTTCACTAGTAATTTCAGGTTAAAAACTTGTGATCGGTAAGATAACAACAACTATAAATTATACTGTTTGTCCCGTGACTAACCAACAATGTATGAAATATAAACACTTATATTGATACACAGTTATACATATTTTTAAATGACATATCCAGACTTATTACAAATATGAACTCTGGCTTAACACGAGTTTTACTAAGCAGTGGCTAAAATTTTAAACCTTGTTGAACACATATTTAAAATACTTTATCCAAGTGGTCTTAAGCAAATCGTCTGGTTTAAGTTTTTCATACAAGGAACTCTGAATAGCATTCGTTCAATTAAATCTCATTATTCAAAAACGTTCCATTACATACAGATATTTTGCGAATAATTTCAATTCATGAATAATGTTTTTGTTCAGATCTTCATTAGGAAAATTAACTTACTTTAAGATTATAACATTTTAGTCAAAAGAAAACGATATCATTGTTTAACTTTGATTGTTACATCTGTTGTTTTTTTAAATTTCTGATGACGCAGTTTTTTAAGCTATCAGACGTTTTGACATTTAGCATACACCTTTCCATTGCATATTATCAAGTTGCTAGTTTGTTCAATATTTCCTGATTTAATGTACGTGTTTGGCAGCACTATGTAAGAACAGATAATACGCAATTGTGATGGTAACTCATTCTTAATTATTTGCGTTTTAAGATCAGCTTGTGTATATATTTAGCAAACGAAAGGCTTCTAAGCTAGCATGATATTAGCGATAGGTTGCCTTCCTCATATGAGTGGTTATTGTATTTTGATATCACTATCTCTATCACAGGCACACTATCTTTAGAAGTGATAACTTCAAAAAGTAGTAAAATATTCATATAAATGATACACGTGAAAATACTCGTATAATAAATAATACCACGCTGGTAAAGACCTATTTTCCAAAGCTTCGTAATATTCAGATGCACGTACACATATAAAAAAATAATAATAAACATTGCATAATACATTCTTTATCATTCTTTCGCACTTTACATACCGTAGATGTATATTAATGTCTCTTTTTAGTGACGTTTCTTTGTTTCATCACGAGGTAAAAATATATATCACTTAAAAAAATGCACATAATTTGTTTTAATTGTAATGACCATTTATCCGACATTATTATCCGAGTATTTTTATCGGCAAAGATAAAAAATTTCGATTATAACACATCTGCGAGTATTGAGGCGTGTATATTTTAAACTTACGTTTTACTTACATGTAATCAATTTATAAGATCAATATAGGGGGTTTTTGGCGGGATCGTGGTCTGTCATGTAGTTGATTTTATTTTTTATTCAAAATCTTGTGTTACTTGACTCTATATTGTGTAAAATTGGTGATGTTTTATGTAATATAGTTTGTTTATTGTGCATAAGTGAAGTGAATGGAAAATAATACCACGGACCATGAATTCTGAGATGCCGCAAAAATTGCATGGAAAGTTCTAACAATTTGGCCACCATCTTGTTAGTTCATTGAAATTATATCAAGAAACTTGTAATATCGATACTCACTTGACAATGGCAGTGATGGTCTACTAGAAGACTGGTTGCCAAAATGGAATGATAGAAGAACTTGAAATACTATTAACTACTTGACAATGGCAGTAATAATCTAAAAGATTGGTTGCCAAAAATAAAGTAAAAAAAAAAAAAGATTAATATATTACGTTAAAGTGCGTGAGGTGAAATAACAGTATAATCTCAGATTAATACATTGTCAAAAACAATGTCAAATGTCAATAGTGACATATAGTAGCTATGATTTACTTGTGAATCTCTAAAATTGTGTAATTTATTTATTTCTTCCAAATGAATTATACCCAGGAAATTCATAATTTCTTACGGAACGTGTTCCGCCGGCAAATAGAAATACAATAAATCACAACAATAAAATAAGAACTGTCAACTTAGACAATTGTTAGATAATATTTTAGTATAAACTAGCTGACCCGTGCAACTTCGTCTGCATCGAATCGGTTATGTAATTATTTTCGACATCACAATGGAAACCTCAAAAATAACAGTATTTCTCCACTATTTAATGGATGTTATTATCCATATAAACCTTCCTCTTCAATCACTCTAACTATTAAAAAAAACCCGCATCAAAATCCGTTGCGTGGTTTTAAAGATTTAAGAATACATAGGGATATAGGGACAGAGAAAGCGACTTTGTTTTATACTATGTAGTGATAATATCCGTCTGTAAACAAGGGTTTGTAATCAAACTTTTTAAAACAAGTATTCAACATGTATTTAACTTTTTTGTAATACTACGGATTCTGTTAATGAAACTATTATTACACTTCATAACTAAAAACATATTAAAATGAATAAATGACACAAAATGGCTGCCTCTTTGTAATACAAAGTACCGAATGAAACGGATCCGGACGCGATTATCTTCTCATTTGAAACTTTTAGTATTATTTTATTGTCAAAATAAAAATGAATTTTAGGGACGATAAAATATTTTACATTCTCTGAGTCTAAATAATTATGTAAACGTCGTACCAATATGTATTGTCTAACGCTCTCATACATAGTCTTTTACAGCGCGATGGAAAAGCAGATAAAGACCTCCTTTCTCAAGATAAATAGACCGTCAAAGGATTTACCCGCAGTTTAACTGCGTCTCGTAACAAATGGTTTCCCTCGAGGTAAATTCTTTTGAGGATTTTAGGCTGATGCGTCCGATTTTTCTCTCTTGATTTATAAATCTATTAGTGTACATAATTTTATTTTACTTTTATATATTCGTTTTGTTTATATCACTTACTATTTTGTGTTTACTATATGAGAGAGTTGCAATAAAGTAACATCTAAGAGGGCATGAACAAAAGTGAACAGTAACGCAAGTTTAAAATATACTCGTCTCAATACTCGCAGATGTGTTATAATCGAAATTTGTATGTTTGGCGATAAAAATACTCGGATAATAATATCGGAAAAATGGTCGTTACACTTAAAAAAAAATATGTGCATTTTTTAAAGTGATATATTTTTAAACTCGTGATGAAACAAAAAAGCGCCACTAAAAAGAAACAGTAGTATACATCTACGGTATGTAAAATGCGAAAGAATGTATTATGCAATGTTTATTATTATTTTTGTACATGTGTGCGTGCATCTGAATATTACGAAGCTTTGGAAAAGACGTCATTACCAGCGTGGTATTAATTATTATCCAAGTATTTTCAGATGTATCATTTATATAAATATTTTATTATTTTTTGAAGGTATCACTTCTAAAGATAGTGTGCCGTGTCTGTGATAGAGGTAGTGATATCAAAATACAATAGCCATTCATATGAGCAAGGCAACTTATCGCTAATGTCATGCTAGCTTAGAAGCCTTCCGTTTGCTAAATATATACACAAGCTGATCTTCTGGGGTTGTTAGTGTCCATGGATGGTGGTGATCACTTAACAGCAGGTGACTCACCTGTTCGTTTGCCACCTATGACATAAAAAAAAAAAAAAATCTAAGAGGACATGAATGAAAGTGAACAGTAACGTAAGTTTAAAATATACACGCTTCAATACTCGCAGATGTGTTATAATTGAAATTTGTATCTTTGACGATAAAAATACTTGGAAAATATTACATGAAAAATGGTAATTACAATTAAGAAACAAAATGTGCTTTTTTTAACCGATATATTTTTTTACCTCGTGATGAAACAAAGAAACGTCACTAAAAAGAGACAGAAATATACATCTACGGTATGTAAAGTGCGAAAGAATGATAAAGAATGTATTATGCAATGTTTATTATTATTTTTGTACATGTGTGCGTGCATCTGAATATTACGAAACTTTGGAAAATACGTCTTTACCAGCGTGGTATTAATTATTATAAGAGTATTTTCACGTGTATCATTTATATGAATATTTTACTACTTTTTGAAGGTATCACTTCTAAAGATAGTGTGCCTGTCATAGAGATAGTGATATCAAAATACAATAGCCACTCATATGAGGAAGGCAACTTATCGCTAATGTCATGCTAGCTTAGAAGCCTTTCGTTTGCTAAATATATACACAAGCTGATCTTAAAACGCAAATAATTAAGAATGAGTTACTATCGCAACTGCGTATTACCTGTTCTTACATATGGCTGCCAAACATGGACTTTAAATCAGGAAATATTGAACAAACTAGCAACTTGATAATATGCAATGGAAAGGAGTACGTTAAATGTCAAAACGTCTGATAACTTAAAAAACTGCGTCATCAGAAATTAAAAAAACTACAGATGTAACAATCAAAGTCAAAAGACTTAAATATAGATGGGCTGGCTACGTGATAAGAGGACACGATAAATGAAGCAAAAAAGTGACACGGTGGTACCCCTGGGTTAGAAGCCTTCCGTTTGCTAAATATATACACAAGCTGATCTTAAAACGCAAATAATTAAGAATGAGTTACTATCGCAACTGCGTATTACCTGTTCTTACATATGGCTGCCAAACATGGACTTTAAATCAGGTAATATTGAACATACTAGCAACTTGCCAATATACGATGGTAAGGAGTATGATAAATGTCAAAAAGTCTGATAAATTAAAAAACTGCGTCATCAGAAATAAAACAAAAACTACAGACGTAACAATCAAAGTCAAAAGACTTAAATAGAGATGGGCTGGCTATACGTGATAAGAGGACACGATAAATGAAGCAAAAAAGTGACACGGTGGTACCCCTGGGAAGGAAATGAAAAAAAGGTAGACCGCAGATACGATGGCATGACGAACTCCGAAAAGTGGCAAGAGTCATGTGGAACAGAGTGGCTCAGGAAAGAAACGAATGGAAAAGGTTGGAGGAATGAAAAAGAGGTAGACCGCAGATACGGTGGGATGACGAACTCCGAAAAGTGGCAAGAGTCATGTGAAACAGAGTGGCTCAGGAAAGAAACGAATGGAAAAGGTTGGAGGAGGCATTTGCCGATTGGCAAACAGATCTAGAGATGGTAACGAAGAAACAAATGTTAGTTTAAATAGTTTAATTAGCATAAGAGGCTAAGCAATACTTTATGTTTAAGCCTATTGTAAATCAGTCTAAGGAGATCTGAATAAAAGGCTATTTATTTATTATTACTATCACAAATTTATCAAGACGTACTTGGTAGTATTGATTATACACGTTGATACTCGCAAATACCCGAATATCACATCCTTAAGTATGATACTAGCTGCTGTTATATCTACTGTAAGCATAGTAGCCACGATTTAGTCGAACACAATTGTGGTATTTTACCACCCACTTTCCAAAGTTTCTATTATATCAAATTAAGAGTATTGGCAATAATAATTATAAACGTTGATTCAGTCTCGGATAGTTGTTATGATGATCTTAAAATGTCAAGTATTAGTCTGGTAAGAAAACAATTCTTAAAATAATTTGATTATTTGATATGGAATTAAAGTGTTTGATAAAATATGTATAATGTAATTAAAAAAGCCGTTGATTATAACTTTTGCACACTGAATAGGTACAAATGAATAAAAATTAATTAACAAGCGGTATTAAAATGTATGTTTGTAAAAAAAATACAACCGGTAAAGGCATATGCTTGTCTAAAGGGGTGTACTCGTATCGTAAAAAATGTTTTGATTTAAAGAGAAGAGAAAAATATTTTAAATACGCCTAATAAAAAAGTATGTTAATGAAAAGATAACATGACCATATTTCAAAACCCACATGTATGTAATTATATTTTTTATTATTATTAACCCCCTTTTAATTAAGCATGAATTTTTTACCCCGGATTCACTCATTCTACGAGGCGAGATGAGGTGAAGCGATTGCAGGAATAAGGACTGGAATCTCATCTTTTCTCGCCTCATCAAGCTCCGTTCGATACCAGTTTTATAATCAAGATACGAAATGTTTGGATAGAAGAGCAAGAGTGTGGATAGCTAGCAATTTTACATTTTCTACGTTCGATACGGTCAATGGCCAAGCCTCAACGAGGTGTGCTTGCGAAAATATACAAAAGCTCTTTAGTAAATAAGGTATAGCACATTTATTATAGGTATGACTTTTAGATTATCTGCATAAAATCTATTTTTTAAACGTATGTAAAAGAGTAACATAACATTTGCATGTGTTTAAAATATAAAAAAGTTATTGCTAGGAAAGTGCGTGACAAGCTTAGTGTGGTTTAGAACGATCTAAAGAGCAGACACGGTCCAAGCATTTTAATTCCAAAAATTACAGCAGAAATACATCGTATACTGTATTAGGTTTGAGATTTCTTTAATTAACCCTGTGACTGTTAATTAAAAAACAACAGTTTAAAACAACAGTTTCTTCATTATAGTATAGGTTTCATTACATTTGATTTTTTTACATTGTATTTCATAAATAATTGGCTTAGATTTTTCTCTGTAGGTCTTAGGTGTGTGAAATTCTATTTGTTGCTAACCAGTATTGTTATTAACGCACAGTTCAAAATTAATAAAAATTTAATGCACAACGATATAATGACAACAAAAATGGCGACTCTCATTACATATTGTCATACTATCTCTTTAGTGTACAATGTAATTAATACTACAGCAATTACCCACAAGATGCCCCTAACTTTCAAATGAACTCGGTTTTATTGTCTTCGTCCGAAATTTTATGGGTAAAAGTATCCATTAAGTTAATTTAACTACATTGATGCTGTTCTTTGTAATAGAACGCATCATACACTTGTAATTTCTCAAGATATGTATACCTTAAATTACTGTGGCAAATATTTAATGTTATATATATAATTTTATAATACCACTGCAGTATGAGGGAACTCTGGTAAATAAAATAATAAGAATTGTAAATATTTAACTCACCTGAAAACCCTCAGCTTCGGATAGCAAGAAATAGAAGCAACCGAACCAGTGGGCCAGGATTAACAAAATGTGGATGAGATTGATTACTCTCCAGAAGTTTGGGTAGACCGTCCTTGACTCGACTATATAATAGCAGCTGACTGCTCTGTACACCTGTAAAATATAAGATTGCATATTATATGTGTAGATGGTAGAGCCACGCTGAAGTTATTATTGGTTTTGAGCATGAATGGGTCGGCTCGCCCGGGGTAGTGCCACCCTCTCACAGAAAACCGACGTGAAGTAACAGTACTTGCATTGTAGCGTTTCGTTCGGTCAGTGAGAGCGCCGGAGATCACCGTCCCTCCCCTTCTCTCTCCTCTCCCCCATCCCTCCTTCCCTCTCTTTCCCCCAACACAGTCTGGCAACGTACTTTCGACTCCCCTGGTGTTGTTAGAGTCCATGGACGGTGGTGATCACTTAACTTCCCTCTCTTTCCCCCAACACAGTCTGGCAACGTACTTTCGACTCCCCTGGTGTTGTTAGAGTCCATGGACGGTGGTGATCACTTAACATCACGTGACCAACATGTTCGTTTGCCTGGTTTGACATAAAAAAGAAAGTAAATATAACGTAAGTGTTTTTTTTTAATGTAGCACGGCAAAATGACTGCACTATGCCTGATGGTAAGCATAGTACAATCCAAAAACAATGGCGACCACCGAGTGCCACAATATCCATCGCTGGTGGCCGCTGTCATGCCGGCCTGCAAAAAGCTGGATATGCACAGGCTGATGCCGAAACGCGAACCGCAGAAGCGAATCACTATGACAGGCTTTTTTTGCCATGAACATGGTGGTTGCGACCCAGTCAGGCTGTAAAACCTTTTTTTTTTTGTAACGTGGGGAAATCCCTTATGGATACGCCACCCTCCCGGGGGAGAGGGTGGGTTATGTCCGAGTCGCACGGACTAAAACCCCACGGTGTACGTCTGCCGCTATAGTTGGGGCGGCACGAGATCGCTATAGACTTCATCGTGCCGCCCCAGCGGTTGGCCCAGTAGCGAAAGCGCCGCCGCCGGGCCCCGTCTTGTTAGGAGACAGCCGGGTACACACCGGCCGTCTCCTCCGTCCGCCGGACCTGTGCAATGGGAAGATGGGTCCCCCGACCCATCCTCCCCGGTCCAGCTACGGTCGGAGGAGGAGGCGATAGAACCTGCACCAGTTGGAACGTCAGGGAGCCCCATCCTCTATTAAGCCAATCCGGCAGGACCGGGCGGACGGCGTCGATCGTGTATCG